>JANTFA010154484.1:0-10866 GCA_026413405.1 Phytosciara flavipes
TGCACAAAATGTATGGAAATTGAAGACTCATTTTTTGCACAAAATGTATGGAAATTGAAGACTGAATTCCTGCACAAAATGTATGGAAATTGAAGAGTCATTTTTTTGCACAAAATGTATGGAAATTGAAGACAAGCTTTCCGCACTACATGAGTATCATCAAGAGTGATAAATCTATCGTGCGTGACATTCCTTCCATCAATAAAACAGTATAGTGTTCTAAGTTGGCTCTGACTGATAAACTCTTATGAACACGTAAACAAGGCTGTATACTAGAAAGGTATCGCCACCGCCATTTTTTAGTGGTCTTACAAACACAAAAATTCACCACTTCGTCACATAAACGATAATCATCAGAAAAGGTGAATTTTTATTTGAAAATCCGTCATTCTATCGTCAAATATGGTGTGACAGCCGATTATCTGACTGACGATACCTCCAGAGTATACAACCTTGCACACATAGTGTAGAAGGTTAGCTGAAATAATCTGATGATCAAATTGATTTGGTGTGTTGGCTGTAAAACAGTGTCCAATTCAATACATTTCTTGATTTTTCATGAACTCAAAATCCTTAAAAGAGGCCAGCTTGTTAGCATTCGTTACATAACTCGGAACAAAGATGAAAAGTCCAGTTTTTGTGTGATTATTGACCTGGGCTTGGCACAGATCAAGAGACATCACAATAGAACTGGACTCTTCAACTTTTCATTCCTAGATACGTAGAGCGTTAGCTCAAAATTGACGTTAACGACGTCGTCGCGATAACAGATCTACAAAGCCATTTCTAAGAGGTTAGAAAAAACGTTTGATTGGCGGCGATAGTTTTTTTTTATTAGTGGTTGTTTTACTTAAAATGCAAATGATTCAGAATTCATGCATGATGATCAAGGATCAACGAACTACTGTAGAATAAGAAAATGAAATTTTTCTTCGAACTTAATTCTATCACCAAAATGTGAAAATGATACAGAGAAATGGACCATGCGAAAAGAAAAATTTACAAATAAAATGTTTTGATCAATAAAATACGGGGGACGTCAGTGAAATTTAGGTATGAACAAAAAGAACTAGTGTTTATAGGTGGTTGATATGCGGAGACTTCGTTTGTTTGATTAATACCAGCTGAAAGAACAGCTGAAGTAAATTCATGCACAAATTTCACTGACATCACCTGTACATTAACTTCTACAATATTTGATAGGTTTAAATATACTCATAGCCACCATTCAAAGAATAAAAATGAGAGGAAAAAGACAAATGAAAAGTTGTGTTCCTTATGGTAGAGGTATAATCTAATCTTTATGTACAAATGTGTTAACTACGAATTGAAAAAAATAAATTAAAATTAAAAAATTCAACTACGAAACGAAAGTTTTTTGTTTTTTTTTGTTTTTCTTATCTATTTATGTACCTTTCCCTGCACATTGGCGTAGTTTTCCTACGGCCACCGAAGCTAGCAAGATGTGGGTCTAAAGTGTTTAGCAAACTGCGTCGAAACAACAATATAATTCGGGTAAATTTTCGGTTTTGTTTTGTATAAAATCGCCAATTATAAATTTAATTTGGTATGTACAGTCGGTAACATTTAGAAATGGCATCACATCAAAAATTTCTTATTTCTCTCGTTTCTCCTTTTTCTCTCATTTTCCCATGTAAGGAGATAGGAGAGAAGTAGGAGAATAAGTCATTTTCGATAGAATGCCGTTTCTAAATGTTACCGAGTGTAGTTCACTTAAACAATAAATTAAATTATTTGGTTGGTGTGTGTATGTGTGCAAATCGTTATGTAAGAGGGTGTGTGTATGTGTGTGGTTGAACGCAAAAAAATATTTCTGGCAACAAAAAAAATCGATTTAACGAAAAAACGAAAAACTGTGAAACAGAGACAGTGATTATCACAAGTGAATTAGCGGAAAAAAATTTGAATTATTCAACGGTTTCAATTAACTTCGAAGACCTTTTTCGTTATAACAGCAGATGTGAGCATTTTATGAGCTCGAAATGTCCCACGAAATGTTGTGTGATTTAAGTTTTTGCAAATTTCTAATTATTTTGCAAATGTGATGGATGCTCCTCGAGTCTAGACGAGGTTTGCGATAAGTCAAGATTAGCAAAGTTTTGAGATTAGTCACTCGCATCACCCAGATGAGAAATGATTTTTAGTCATTGAGAATTGGGCTTTCAAGTGAACCTTGGTTTTCATTTAAAGAAACGCGAAATGTATCTCCGAAGAAGTGACATTCACGGCAGAATTTTGAAGTGGAGACCATTTTTGGTCGGTGAAAAGGCTGATGATCTGGTAGAATATTTTAGGCTGAGAGTTCCGTTCTTTTAGGAACGAGGACTTTTTGTATTGGGGTATCGGGTTACCGATAATCATGTGGACGATAGAGACTGCGTTATTTTCCGAGTCAAAAATTTCACCAGATGTTGATCTCCCTTTTTTGTCGATAATAGTCTTCTATCAGTACACTTAAGTTCAGTACACATACAAGAGGCCCATTGAAACAAATGGAAGTTGACGCATTCGTACGAAATTTCAATCGCATCGAATCATAAATGAGCCCATCACATTCTTCAACAATAAATTTCATTCAAAAGTAAATGTTAAACTCGAATGAACATTTTTTGGTGTTTAGTAAAACCCAGTAAATTCCAGTAAATTATTCCCTGATATGCACATGAATTAAGAGACAAATTTGCGTTAACCACATTTGAATGTTAACCACCACACCACTTTTTTTACTACACAAATTTCGAACGGTTATTACAACAACAACAAGCTGTGAGTACGTCATGACGTTTATCCATTCGTCGTATAAGTTACTTCAATTTCACATAAAAATTAGTCGAATTTTCTCCGATTCTAGATTCATAGGGTGACCCTATTAGGGTCTACATAAAACAGAATGCTTTTGTAAAGATATTGAGTGGTCATTTTGGACAAACAGTTGAATACTTCAGCGGGCGCGAGGGGCAGGTATTTGTCTCAAGGATTTAGTATGAATTGGGAGGATTTTTTAAATTGATTTTCGATTAATTTGAGAATTTTCTTTCTTTTAGGATTTTCTGACAGAGGAATTTTTTATGATTCAAGGATTGGCGTTGGATTTACAAACCAACGATCGGGGGTTCGAATCCACCGTCAGACAAATGGGCATAAAGAGTCAATCTTTTGAAATCCGGAAGGTCGAAATCGGACCTGTCCGCTTAAAGTTTTATTTATACATCCCTCGGTAGGGTTTGGTCCCAAGTCTCCAAAATAAGCATCATATCGGTCCGACCTATCTTGTGTGTCCAGTGACATACGATCAAAGAACGAAAAATGACGATTTTTGAACCCTGAGTCACAGCCGCAGGAAGAGTAGGACATGGACGATTCTGGTTCCATTGGACAGCTTGGGTCAAGGACTCCCTGGGCGAAACTAGAATCAAATAATTTGATTAAATATGTCAGGATATACAGCCTCCGGAAAAATACTGGAAGTCGATGTAGCCTCGGTGAAACAGGGAATGTCACAGATGAGTCTAAAATGATAAGGTTAGTGTCTTTCGTAACGTAGAAAGTCTCAGTTCTCTTTTTATGCTCATTATGCAGCAATTCGGTGTTTTAGGATGTTGATTTCCCTAGCATCAGTACTCATGTTCCACGAAACTCGATTTGTTTGAACTCTGGATTATTTCACAGTACTGAATGTCACCGAATCGCTTCATAAAAAAGCTGTGACTCTCTACGCTAAGAAAGGACACTAGCTTTACCATTTTAGACTCACTGAGGCTACATCGACTTCCAGTATTTTTCCGGAGGCTGCATATCCTGACATATTTAATCAAATTATTTGATTCTGATTTCGGCCCCGGGAGTCCTTGACCCAAGCTGTCCAATGGAACCAGAATCGTCCATGTCGTACTCTTCCTGCGGCTGTGACTCAGGGTTCAAAAATCGTAATTTTTCGTACTTTCAGCGTATGTCAATGGACACACAGGGTAGGTCGGACCGATGTGAGGCCTGTTTTGGAGACTTGGGACCAAACCCTATCTAGGGCTGTATAAATAAGACTTTAAGCGGACAGGTCCGATTTCGACCTTCCGGGTTTCAAAAGAATGACCCAAAGTAATTTTTCTATTCAAGTTTCACTTCATAAACAAACATTGGGGATTCAAGGATTGGTCAAGAAAGCCAAAAATGATTTCCGTTTCATAGTGCGTAACGCACTGTGCGTTACCAAGACAAGAAGAAAGTGATTTGGACGAGGTTATGTCCTGCAATTAATGAGGAGACTAGCTTGTTGCTAAAAAGCAGACCTTGTGAGTCATAAAGCTGGTCAATTTTTATGGAAATTTACAGAAATAGGAGAAACTGGGAAAAATATGTCCGAATGTCTCCTTGAAGTTTCGCTAAGACTTCCCACTATATCCGCGAAAGACAAAATGTCGATCTCCGAAATCTTGGAAAAAAGGTTGTAGAAAATGGCGGGAAATTTGAAAATAAAAAATTTACCACAAAGTCACTGCAAAGAACGAAGGGGAGAATTTCATTGACGAATTCTAATTTGCCTAATTTCATGAAGAATGTGTCGGTTGCCTGTTGACGTTATACACGGCAAGCATCACATAGTGTTTAATACTTAAGTTTCTCGCCATTCCTCAATGGTTAATCATCATCAATTACTAGTGCCTCGAGTTATTTTTGAGATTATTTACTCCGGATGGTTACAGAAGCGTAAATTATGTGAATTTGAGTGTCTGTGAGTCATGCGATGATCTATAAATAGTATGATCATATGAGATGATGTTAGTGTCATGCATGATTTATAGCGCACATGAATGATTGATGTCATAAATAGGAAAAAAAAATACAGAAATTTCATCAAAAAAATTGTCCCGAACGGCAAAGCGCACATTTTTGAAATTCAAAATTTCAAGCTTCTGGAAATTAAAAGCAAAAAAAATAACAAAAATTCAAAATCATACCCAACATGAATCGGCTGCCGAACAATGTCAACATTATCAACAGCCTTCGGCATGTACATCGAGTTTATAGACGCATCGACCACCGATGACGATTGCAAATGAGTGATATATTCGTTGACAGCAGCTGTAAGACACGCGAATAGAAAAGTTTTGTTCAGACAATTACAATTCGGTTTTAGGTCAAGGGAAACGTTACAAACTGATACCCGAACAACGACAGGCCCTCAACATTTCTTCAAACGGTTTATCTGTCGAACGACGTACTTCACGAGAAGATCTTGTGCAGAAATATTGAGGAGCTGTCTGTCGACGTTCGTGTATTACTTTGCAAGGTTCCCCGTGAACTGTTGCTACAGAACCAAAAAATATCTACCTTTATCTGCCTTGTCATCATGACTGGTGTCCAATCGAATATTGTCATCCAAACCTTTAATGTCGTCCACTGTCATGTACTTGTATTGCTGTTGATCGGACATGATTGGATCTTCGCCTAAGCAAAAACAAAACCAAAATTTTATTTATCTTGAAATTCTATTAACTAGAAATAATGACAATGGAAATGACCATCACTGTAATTCACACAGTAAGTGCGCTTTAGATTCGAAAAGAAACGCTAAAATATTTGTTTTGACGCACAGCTTTTGTATGGGGGTAGCGTTAAATTGACAAAAAGTCCGTTCACAATTCAAATATTTTTGGCGCACTTACGGCGTGAATATGAACACTTAGGGGCCATTCAAATAGTGCGCACGCTAAAAAAGATTATTTTAAGATCCCCCTCCCCCCTTGCACAAAAAATTCCATGGGAAAAAAATTCAAAAACGCACGCTTTGGTCTGACCCCCCTCCCTCAAAGACAGCGTGCGCACTATTTGAATGACCACTTAGGTGTCGTAAATGACATCACGCTTTTTCAGTGCTGCCATCACTAATAAGTCAACAAAATTGCACTTCTTTGAGTAAATGGTGTGTCCTACTCCTCAAAATACAACCCCTAAATGGGGGGTAGGACTCACTATTGACTCCGAAAAGTGAACATTCGTCGAGTTATTAGTGATTTTAATCTGATGGCAGGTACTGAGAAGCATGTCGTCGTTCATAATCTCAATTTGCTGCAAAATACGAAACGAATAGCTTGCATTGGAAATGGTGGAGAAAAAACATTGTAAAAATAACGAAAAATAGAACGAAAGTTCATCCAAAGTCATAATTGGAACTCTGCTAATAAAATGTGTTCAACAACGGTGATGCTATGTATAACAGTGGAGTGAACTATTGCCACAGTTCAATTGATTTTCAACTTGAAACTTTTATTTCCAATCGTCTTTCTTGTAATAATTTTCCATTAATTTTGGAACAATTTGCCTAGTTCACACTCCACTAATAAGATAACGGTGACGTTCAATAATATAAAATCAGTGCAAGACTAAAAATAATATTTTTGGCAAAATGAATGCGGAATATTCTAAGGGGTGACCAACCCAAGTAGAAACTTTTGCATATAATCAACAATTAAGTAAAGATAGAGAGTGAAGAGTAGAGGAGGAGGCATGCAACAACAAAAAAATGAATCTCTGAATGAACGTGCAGTTTCAAGAATTTAAACGATATTCTTGTTGGTCACCCTCAAGATTCTGGAATAAAATATTTATAGGTCGCCTGGAACAACACTTACACTGAACGCTACTACGATTTTGATAATATGTCATATAGATTGGCTTTGATTTTCCATTCGAATCAACGACATCGTTTGAATCATCATTTTCGCCTTGAAATTTAATATTTTTCGTTTGCATTTTTCTTGTGTTCAATTAATTTTTTTGAATTAAATTTTTCATTGAAAGAATATCAAATTTTGATTATATTTGTTGCGGTGCTGTTAGGTCTAGCCGCTGGTTGGGGGAGTTCTAATCATTTTTATTGTTCGAATTGGTTGTAATTCAACGAAAGTTTTCAGAAATATGGAGGCCCGGAGTAACCGCATAATTGAATGCGTTTTCGGAAGAAAAATATTTCAGAAAAAAAATTTTGAAGGAAAATAATTCCTTGAACTTGGACCTTAGCATAGGCTTTTGCAATAACGCTCTGTTGAGTAATCCAATATGGACTCAAAAGTAGAGATGTGCGGGCGGACCAAATTTTTGTGCCCGCCCGGCCCGAGGCCCAACTTATTTCGAAATAAAATGCCCGGCCCGAAAAATTTCTGAAGCCCGTCCGATGCCCGCTCGATGAAGTTAATGCCAACCTGATGCCCGTTCAAATAAATTTTTGCCCGTAATTTTGTCCGTTTATTTTGTTTCATGAAGTTGACAAATAAGGTTTAATGGACCCTTCAATTAGAGGTGCAACTGGCGGAAACAGATTTTTTCTCCCAAGCTTTCCACGCTCGATTGTTCCCAGCAATCCTTTTGTCAGCTATGAAAGCTTAAGTCGTCCGCTGACTGAAGATGATTTCTTCAACTTCGGAAATTTATGAATGAGCGGGAGCGCTGAGTTGTAAAGTCGGCAAACCGGAATTTTCGGGGAAGGATAAGAGTTTGAAGAACGTCACGACAAATCCACCTCAGCCCACTTATTTAACGGAAGCATTCGGAGACACCGAAGTTTGAATTTTTCGGCTAACTGCAAAGGCGAGCTGACTATCCGTTGGGCATGAGTAGAGACGAACGCATTGCTAGAACTGTCTCTAAAAGCCCATTTCAATTTCACCGAGTTTTCCGGGTTACAAAGACTTAATTCGGATTGAGCTCGGGACGGGTTGTGTTTTCAAAGACCTCGACCCGCTTACTCCAAACTGAAATTTGGTTGATTTGAAACCAAAATTTGAGATGTGGAGTGTGCCTGTAGCATTAGTTATGGAACCCATTACGTTGGTTGAGAGATGATTGATTGAAATACGAAATACGAACTATTACTTCAGCGTCATCTGAAGCCTGCATTGTTGGTATTTGTGAGCATTGACCTAGGAATCGTACACAAATGACGTCACACCTTGGGGATTGTTCGTGAAAATTCTCATTTTCGGGCTATTTTTGTTTATTTTTGAGTTTTTTTTTGTCAATTTTGGTCATTTGGTCATTTTGGTCAAAAATTTTGAGCGTGACTTCATTTGTGTGAAAGTAGTATAAAAAGCACGGTGGCGCGGCTTGACGAACAGTATTTAGTTTCATTGATGGACTTGCTTGATTCGCGAGATGACGAAATGTCCAGTTTTTCAAAAACGTTCACGGTTGTCTCCCGAAGACTTTACGGAAAATTATTCGTCGAAACAAAAAGGTTTTCAGGAAGATCTCACGACCAGTACAATATTACATTGACCTTTCGCAAACGGCCACCCATGACGCCATTAGAATAATCGAATACATCACTCCATTTAATCCAAATATTTTCAACGAATTCACACAAAATTTCAACATGACATTAATAGCACGGTAGTGCTAAGGTTTACTTAGCACCGCCGTGCACAATAGCCGTTTGCGAAAAGTAAAGCACACGACAAATATGACGACAAACCAATTATAAAAATTAAATAATATTTTCACACCAATTCTGTGGAAGTTATATGAAAAGCACACCGTACGAAAACGTGACTTACCTCCTTCATCCTCCGAATCGGACATGAATGTCTCGTGCATCGATTCGGGAGCGATAACTTTGTACTTTTCCTCTGCTACGGGCGTTCCGGTCGATGTGCTAGTGATATTCGTTTCGGTGACAACCTTCAATGTCTCCACAACGGTGATGTATCCCAGTTTGTTGGCAATGTTGAGAGCAGTTTGACCATTCTGCAGACAAAGGGGAAATTTAAAAAAACCAAACAAACATTTTCGGTTCCACTCAGTGTACTCACATTTGTAACTGCATCCGGATCGGCTTTATGTTTCAACAACAGACTGATGATCAGAGTATGTCCCTGCTGAGCTGCTTGATGCAGTGGCGTATATCCGATGTTTGTGCTCTTCTCTACGGCAGCATCATTTTCCAGCAAATATCTGACCATGTTAATTTGTCCGAAATGTGCGGCTAGAGAACGGACAAGGCAATTGAAGGAAATAGAAAACAAAAAACTAACTCTTCGAATGTCCAATGAAACTTACCGACATGCAACGGAGTGAATCCGGCCTTTGTTGTCGGATCAATTTGTGCCTCATTTTTGAGTAGAACTTTTGCAACTTCGACTTTATCTTCTTGAGCACACAAATGCAGCGGTGTCAATCCCTAATGATTCAAAACGGCGTCGGTTTGAGCAAAGTTTGACTTAAGAGAGCTAAAGTTAACTTACATTCTTCGCAGCCCATCCAGGATTGGCCTTATGTTCGAGCAACAGTTGAGACATTTCCATGTGGCCTTCTTGTGCACTCAAATGAATTGGAGTGAATCCAGACTTACTCTCAGCGTCGGGTAGCGCACCATATTCAAGCAATGTAGTGGCAATGTCCATTTGATTCTTTTTAGCAGCAATATGCAATGGGGTGTGGCCATTTTTGGCATTTGCATGCGGAGAAGCACCCTTTTCTAGCAACAGCAAAGCGACTTTCTGGTTGTCATAATGACTAGCCACATGCAGTGGAGTCACTCCATTCTTTCCTTGCGCATCGATTGGAGCACCTTTTTGTAGTAACAATTCGGCCACCTTTATGTTCCCATACTTTCCAGCCAAATGAAGCGGAGTGAATCCTTTCTTTGTGGCAGCGTCTAGCGACGCTCCATTTTCAATTAAAACAGCAGCAACTTCTTCCTGACCCTCCTTAGCCGCTATATGCAGCGGTGTATACAAATCTTTCGTAACCGAATCGATATTAGCACCGTGTTGGAGCAACATCATCACAATATCCACGTTACCGAGCCGCGATGCGACATGCAACGGTGTTTGTTCTTCGCGTGCTTTAACGTCGACTTGGGCACCATTTCTCAACAGAATGCGAATGATATCGGCCTGATTGGCACGGGCTGCTAGATGCAACGGCGTTTCGCCACGAACGGTAGGAACATCGGGACTAGCATCGTGTTGGAGCAGATAAATGACGATGTTCATGCAACCCATAAATGAGGCAACGTGCAGCGGCGTCAATCCACTTTCCGTTGTAGCACCTTTACTTGCACCGTGTTTCAGCAGGAGTTCAACGACTTTTATCCGGTTCTTTTTGCAAGCGATGTGTAGCGGTGTAAAGCCCTGTGGTTTAACGGTAAATCTTTGGTTAAATTCTGATTCGAAAGGAAAAAATTTTGTCCACTCCAGCGAAGGACATTTCACTTACATTCAGTGCTCGAGCATTGGGATCAGCATTTCGATCCAGTAAAAGCTTAGCTACCTTAACGTGACCACAATGAGCGGCTACAATGAAATTTGAAAGACAATTAAGTTTTATCTGTCACAAGCACAGAAAGGTCTATCAACATACCGACATGCAGTGCGGTCAAATAGTCAACTGTTACTTCATCCACTGGAGCTTTATGATAAAGTAAAATGCGAGCTGCATCGACATGGTCACCTTGTGCTGCCATGTGCAAGGGAGCCAATCCATTCTTAGTTTTTGATAAAATATTCGCTTCCTTCTCTGACAAAATGTCGATCACTTGCTCGTGACCCGATCTAGCTGCACAGTGCAAAGGAGTTAAGCCATCTCTGGTAGTGCTGTCTATTTTGGCACCTTTTGAAATCAATAGGCTGACCATATGAGTTTTCCCTACGTAAATGGAAATTCGTTAACGCTCTTCACGACGATGCCGATTGCGTCAATCAAATATTTACCCCATTTACATGCAACGTGCAACGGTGTAATGTTGTGCTTGGCTGAAAAGTTAACGTCAGCCCCCTTCTCAATCAACAGATTGGCAATGTCAATATTCCCATAATGTGATGCAATGTGTAATGGCGTAAAGCCTGACTT
>JANTFA010154495.1:0-10865 GCA_026413405.1 Phytosciara flavipes
CGTACAGACAAGAGTCGTGTTTATTTTGTGTGAGTGAAAACACACAACACATGCAAACGTACACGCATACATGTATGTAATTTGGAGGCTTTTTTGACGTTCCAAATTTGAGTGTTCATGCTAGTAAGCAGGGCTATGGTGTGTACCATAATCCGTTTGTATTGAGTTAAGTATTTCCGGGTTGCTCTGTTGCTCACTTTGAATAGCCAAAATCTAAATCGTTGATTGACCGTGACCAGCATGATTGACTATCACCCATCATTTTGTTGAATTCCGATTAGTAACTGACTCACGATGTTTGATCTTATAAGTCACTGGTTAATACTGGACTTGTTAATCTCCAAAACTGAACGATTGTTCGATCGAAACTGAGCCTCACAATTAAAATTTCTGTACTGTGTAAGGTTACACGAATTTTTGAAATCGACTTAATTCTGATGCTCTTAGAATCACCATCGTGGAATGCCAATGTAGCGAAATTAACACTCTTGGCTACATCGCTTCATCATGCCATTAATATCAAATTACCATATCGATGAATGAGCGCGCATATTATAGTGGATTTTAGAGTGGCATCCTAAGACTTTTATTTAAAATATGAATCTACACTGGGTCTTAATAGACTTTCTAGAGTGTTCATCTACAGAGATTGGAGATAACTCAACGGATGCAAAGCCGAAGAACACAAATATTTCATTAAGATTATGGGAATACCACTCAGTTCTCATTTCTGAAACAAAAACATTGAATGTAAAGAAGAAGAAGAATGGTTTGAATCGATTCAATAATAAATCCATTGCCATAAAGACGTAAGACTACAAGGAACAAGCAAAGAGCTTTTTTTCGCATGTCGTGCTCGCTACAGTGCTTTACACATACATATGGACAATAAGATCACAGTATCCACTACCACATAAAGAATGGAACAACACAAACAATTTGTTGGTTTTTAACAAATACATCAACTGAAAAGTGTGACACTCTGAAATGTACATGTGTTGTTCCTCATATACACCACTACACAATCCACCGTCATACCAATTCCAAATCCAATCAAAGTAAAATATTTCCCCACTGTCAGACAAAACATGTTTATTCAACATACTCCTCCCTCCTCCATTATCATACGAATATATATTCAACCGTGAATTGTAACGCCTTCGGATTGGATCATTGTAACGCCTCCAACACAATATGAATTCGATTTCAGTATTACGACGGTTACCGACTGAGAACGACGGATTTTTGTTTCCATATTAAATATATCAATGTGTTAAACGAACGGATAAAATGATAATCTGAAACAAAAAATGATTCTAATTAATAAGAACGCTTTCAATCAGTTTTGAATGGGTTTAACTCGTTAAACTGTTGTGATTTATCCGAGAACATAAAATAGTGCAGTGAAATTGGTTCAACCGAACAGTTGGATGGCTAAATTGATGTGATTTGTTTTGGATTTGTTTGTGTCGTATTGGAACAATTGTTGTGTTCCTTCCAAGCTCCATGATAGCCAAATATTCGAATCAATTTATTGAACTGCTTCGGCAAAAAAAAAGTTTCGGTAGAAAATAAAGACGATCCTCCTGTCTTCCTTTATCACCAATTTTAACCGTCGGCACTTTACACATCGCCTTATAGCTAAGTGAAACAAAAACGATGATCTAAATGATCCGCACCGATCACCAACAACCATGACAACACTAACCTCACGATCGCTGTCACTAATACCACTACCCCTCAACATATCGATCGGAGGCAACGACTTAATGCAAGCGAACCGAATGTTGCACAGTCATTGCATTCCCAGTCCTAGTCCTCACACATCATCACCGAAAGATGATCGACTGTCGCCGCCGAGTCGTTACAGTAGTGAAAACAGCCCGAACAATCATTTAACACTTGATGGCATAAATCGTAGTCTGGTCGAGAGTCATAAAAACGTGATGGATGATTTTAGCGATGCTCGATCGAGTTCCGTATCTAGTTTCAATCGCGAACAAGATGAAATGAGTTGTTGCAGTGATGATAGCGAATTGTCGGTTGGAAAAGAAGTTGACAGTGGGCAAACATTCGATGCCGAACAGCTCATAGCGAGACATAATTTAAATCGTGTTAAAAAACGTGTTGATCTCGATGATATGGATAGTGTTGACGATTCGTGTGGAACGCCAATTACAGAAAGGACGAATCCTTGTGCTAGTGATGATTTAAGTAACGATTCCTCTAGATATACAACATTACAGCCAAATAGTCCGCGTGACGATACGGTACGGTTTCCTATTGTTAGACCCAGTCCAACCCGGTTACAAGAAGAGTTTCTGCGAAATTCACAGTTGTATGCCGAAGAATTGATGAAACATCAAATGAGTTTTATGGCTGCGACGAAAGGTCTAAATATTAGCCCGAAAATCAACGATCATTCGTTCGGTTTTCCTGTCCGACCCGATGTCAGTCCAATAAAAATGGAAGAGCCAAAAATTGGGTTCCGACCCCTGATTCGATCGTTAGAAAAGGATCAACGTTGGAATAGTATGGACGATCGCGCGTCACACTCTCCGGAAAGTTTAAATTTTCGCGGAATACATTCGCATCTCAGTGCGATATCGAAAATAACATCAGCATTGGGACGTGGTGAAATGAATCTAACGTCGCCCGGCAGTATGACGTCGCGTGAAAGCTCACAATCGCCACCAATCAATATCCAACAATTGATCAACAACAACATTATGAACGATTCGAATTTAAAATTTAGCATTGACAATATTTTGAAGCCAACGTTCGGGCGACGCATTACCGATCCCTTGTTGAAACGAAATAAAAGCAATAAAAAATCGGCAGCACAAAGATCGGCCCAGGGAAACGATAAACATGGCAAAGCTATTGATCTAACGGCGACAACAAATGGTTTAGATGCAATGACAACGACAATGGCTACGCCATCAATAGCAACACCACCATTGTCAGCACAAACCGAACAAGATAAATCGACAAAGGACTCAACATCAAAGTCACCTATGGTATGGCCGGCATGGGTGTATTGCACCAGATACAGTGATAGACCGAGTTCAGGTAAATTTAGAAGAATTTATTTTAGAAAGTTTTGTCTGTAAAATTCGTTATCGTTGTGTTTGTAAACTGAATCGACTGTGCTAAGGGTAGGAATGAGGGGGGTTGAAATTTTTATTTTCTGTGAATATACCTGACTGTTTCTATCTTATCTTGAACTGCAATTCGACGTACAGTGTCTACATATGCAAGTACGTAGAATTTTAGGTGACATAAAGAAAAGCTTTTTAAAATGTCACAGATCCATTACCATTTTCGTTTGCACGTATGTAATGGCGGACTAAATCACGCATTTGTCACATTTTCCATACTTTTTTCGTCCATATCTAAGTTCGTGGCAAATTGAAAGAGTGTAGGGCTTCATTACGCTGTTGTGTCCTTGAGAATTAAGGGTGAGCCTTAAGAATATGCTTTGATGCTGTCACTATACTGTCACAACTCACTATAGAGTAGTCATTCTAGTTTAGATGGCACTCAACATCTATGTAGATTAGATTAGATTGGAGTTGTGAGAGGCTTCCTACCAGTGAGGAGGAAGCAAAGACACAGAACAGATCATACATCCTTTGTTTTCGACTCTCGACTCTTGCTGACTTTGTCACTTCAACCTTCCGGTTTTTGACAAGAATTCATTAAGGCGCTTTCCATCTAAAGATGGTAGATCCTCATCATGTAGGTCATAATACCCGAAGGTGTTAAACCTGAGACTGTTGCATAGCCGACATTCCCTAAGGATATGTGTATACCGGTCTTAGGTATAGAAACATCGATGTAACTTAGATTTGTTGCGCCGCTTACTACTGTCACAGTAAAACTTTTGATAATGAAAGGATCTCAAAAAATAGAAGCACTATCAGCGAAACCTGTGAATAGTGATCTAGCTTCTGACTTATCAAGGATTGTTCCGGTATTACTGTCACTATTCTCTTAGGATTCTAGTGGTAGTGAAGATGTGAGGAGACACATCAATGCAAATATACCACATCTCCCCACATCTTACATCTCATCATACCGTTTCCTATGGGATTCCTAACTTTTAGCTCAACCAAAAAACTTGCATTCACAATTCTATTGAATCTGGAATCTGCCGAAGAATTCAACAAAACTCATAACATATTACACATTGGGTCATTCTTGAAATCGTATTGTGTCACAGTGCACTCAAAATGAAGATCATGCAACGATAAAATCCCCTCGCACAGAAAATTTACTGACTCCCCGTTACATGCTCGAAAGGCATATTTGATGAAATGTCCAGATTGTAAAGTAAGGAATTTATTCAAATCGACAAAAAGTAAAATTTTCGTAGTTTTGGTGCATTAAATTTCATGGATGGGTAACGACTAGCAATGCATGTCAATAAATTTCAGTCGTCAATCAGACGACAGGGCCCTACGGATTTCAATGAATATGGAAACCAATTTCCCTTTTTGAAAAAAAGTGGCCTAATTTCAAGCCAAAAACATTTTATTCACAAAACTAAAATAACTCGAAACTATGTGGTTTTGTTAGAGGTATATGGGATTTACGTGTGTTTCGCATTTGGAATGTGTGAGCGAAATAAGGGTTTCACCGTAAATTCAAAATCAAACAATGGAAAGTGGTCTCGTCATGATTCCCTTATTTTTTTGAATGAAAAGTTCTTGCAAGTAAAGGTGTGTGATTTTGAGTAATACAAAGACGAAAATCAAATACCTTCGAAGTGTGTAAAACTAATTCTTTTGTCAGGAATTCACATTATTACATGAGCTGTGCATGTATGAAAAGCCTAAGCCACTCATACTCATACCACAAAAATTGTTCCCCAAAAAAAAGAAAGAACTGTAGCCATTTTTAAAAATTATTCCATAATAATTACTTCATATATTGGAGTGAGACACGCTATATCGGCGGTTACAACCTATTGTCGTTCGTTAGAACCGTTTCTTATTGAATATAATACAGAAAGTACATCACACAAATATTCCGTACACGGTTAAATGAAGCCGAGTGTGAATGGGATATATTTCTATCCAGGTATTGCTTTGAACTTCTAATGGAATGAAAATGGATTAGAATGGAGAATGTGCGAGCCGTAATGCCACTTCTGTAAATTTAGGTTACAGTTTTTGAAAATTTCGAAATGAAAAATGATTCTATGCAACGCCCGATGGTGGATTCGAACCCCCGATCATTGTGTTATGAGCCCAATGTGTTAGCTCTCTTCACCATCATTATTTGGGTGCTTACAATTACGGTCCTTCAAGGAACAACACTGAGCATATCACGTCTGAATCGTTAAATCTGTTCTTTCTTTTGTTTGAAATATTACTTACTGTTGGATACAAAATCTTTGACTTCATTTGTTTTGCTTGTTTTGCATATCAAAGCTTACGTCACTTTCCGCCAAAAGTCAATACGCTGCTTTATTTTAAAGCGTAAAAGATAAACCTGACGTACTACTTACTTTACTGGCTTCAGGGTTTTGGCATTCTCTAACATGCTTCACCGACCAGACCTATCCTCGGCTAACGATTCTCAACGAGCGACTTCGATCGTTCTTAAATTTGAGAGGAATGCCTCGCACCTTTGATCGAACTGCAATCCTCCTCCTCCTCCGTTCCAGTTTGGTCTACAATATTTTCTTCGGAATACGATTTCCATCCATTCGTTCCACATTACCGAGCCACCCTAGTCTACTCCAGTTCGATGATCGTATGACTATGTCCGGCTTTCCATAAGGTTGTGTTAGCTCAAAGTTATACCGTGTCTGCACCATCTGTTTCGATTCGGATCCAGAACTGGACCGAAAATTGTACGCAAAACTTTCCTTACAGAAGTGAGTAACGTCTGTTCTTTCTTTAGCGTCATGCACCAAGACATCGAGCCATATACTACATGCCTTTTCACAGATCTGTACAAGGTGCACTTTGCAGCTCTGCTAACCGACTTGAACTTTACGATGTTCAATAGCCTAGAATAACTCCTGTTACCTAAAGTTATACGTTGTTTGATTTCGTCAATGAAACTGTTTTCGATTTTTGACTGAGATTCTAAGTACACAAATTTGTACACTGCCTGACGTATGGGAACAGTTGATTCTTCGACAGTTTAATATAGTGTCTTCTTAGATCGTTTCTAGAATAATAATAACGAACGAGAATCATGTTGCGTATGCAATAAGTAGATTCCATTGGGTGCTGCGGAAGTAATTAAGTAAATGAGGGATCAATTTTGTGATATGAGCCGGGCTCACAAGTGTGGTTTTAAGCAACAAGCGTGAGAAACTGTTATTTTGGCAAGAGTAGAGCTTTCATTTCCAAGCCATAAAAAACACTAGAAACCAAGGCCTATTTTTTTGTAATGGTCGTCGACAGTCAGATGACTAGACTTTTCAGTAACTTTACTTACCAATGAGTCTTGGTTAAGAACAAACTTAAAAAAATGGTTCCAATCATAGAACATTTCTAACAGTGTAACTAATATCGTTACTCTACGTCTTACCCACCTAATTATTTGACTGTATAAACCACCGAAATAAAACAGTAAAGAAAAAAATTCGATAAAAACTACATTAAGTACGACAATTTCTTATGTGTATTATGATATTACTTATAATTGAATTAACTAAATATATCATTAAAATGCTAATGAACCGGAAATACGGAATCGTCTACGCAACAATCCATACACAATATATATTCGTACTGTTGTACTACACCACTATACTGTGTCGGCGCGGCTCACAGTATATTGGTAACCATATTAACCATACACAACATATCATATCATTATCATTGTTATTTTGTATAATTACAACCAGAATTAACGTTTTAAAATGACATTTTGAGTATATTCTACATACATAAAATGAATGGTTAAATGACCGCAACAAAACAGTCATTTTGGGCCTCATTTTAATACTTCGGAATATATAATTTTATCATAGAGAAGAGACAATACCATCCAGTACGTTGATGGTTAATGGAGAAGGAGATGTTTTGTAGATATAATAGGAATTATGTTGTGTGTGCGGAGGTACATATTTTGGTGTGGTTTGATGTATATGGAATGTGTGTTTAATGGATGTAGTCTGTATGTTAAGTATAATTGTGGTGCAAAGTGGATCTGGTATGGATACTTTTGTTCCAACGTAATGTCATACTGAACAAGATTTAGTTAAATGGAACGTGTAGATCTTGTTTTGATTGATTTATTTATTAATATTTGTGAGTTAGGTCCGTTGGAAGGGGAGGGGAGGTCGCAAAATTGTCTAATACATGAAGGGTATCATTGTCCTTTTTATACCCGTTTAGATCACTTGGAATGTTGTATGGTATTTTAGTAATTATGTCAAAACGGTATGACGGGATTCTCTTCCGGATATTCCAGTCTAGGGTAATAGTAGTTTACATTGAATGCTGCGAAAGTGGTTCATTAAATGATAGAACCATTTGTGATCAAAGGCTTCTTACAAGTACGTTTTTAAGCAATAAGCTTCGGTAACTGTCTTCTAGACAAATGTAGAGTATGAGCCGAAGGCGAGGTATACAATCACACTCGTCGAAAAACAGTTGCAAGTTGCTCACAAATACATGAAAGGAAGTTTTCTTTTGTCATGAAGTCATTTCCGGTACATAAATGACGTCACGTTTTTCCAATGCTGCCATCAGATTGAAATAGCTAACAACTCGAAAAACACTTTAATGAGGCAATACAATGTCCTAGCCCCCCATTTAAGGAGTGTAGAGTGTGGTGTAGAACATACTTTAGACTCATACAATTACTTACTTGTCGAGTTACTAGCGATTTCAATCTGATGACAGCACTGAATAAACGTGACTTTATTTATGTACGACCCCTGCCGTAGCAGCACCCCCTGTAGTCCGGTTTAATGTTTGCCACATGCGAAAGTTGAAATTCACAAAAAAAATTCATGAGAAATGAATCGAAATAATCATTTGAGAGCGCCACTTCGTTCGTGCTACAACCCACGAAATGCCTAAAATGCCTAAAAAAAACCTCCCCAAACAGGTGCACATGTAATTTCTCATGCAAGGAGACTCGAGATAAGAAAAAAATACAAAATTACCCTCAATTTCGACCCCGAAGCATGAAAAAGTCATTTTCCGTGTGACGTTTCGAATAAATTTTAGCCCCTTCAGTTTGACGTTTCTACTCTACACTTTCGGCTCTCAGCAAACATGCAACACTCAATACGTCACACGCTCCTTGAATTTGACGTTTTTACTTTTGGTTTCCTTAGCAAGTGACGTTCCCTTTCGACTAGTACTTCAACTGTTGAAAACGCTCTAACACAAAATGCATCATTTTCGCAGAAGGCATATATTGCTATGTAGCTTCAACTTTCGCATGGGGCATGCAGTAAAATAGCTTACTCAACTTCATATTGTCGTAAACGCTCATTTTCTATCCAAATAACCTCTTCGCTCCACATGGAAACGGTTTAGTCGACTTGAAATTACATGCCATACGATTCAAATGAAATAATATGTTTCAAATTGTTGTGCTGATTTTATCAACTATTTCGAAAACTCAAAAAAAAAATTGTTCCGCGTTGATCGTGCCATGAGAACCTAAGGTTACTTTTTAAGAAAATAACTTATTTGATACTGAGAGAAGAGTGTATGCGTTTCACCTATCGCACAAACAATCTGTTTTCCGTCCAGAGCTTCACGGTACCTATATAGCGTAATGACAACTTTAAAATTACGACAAACGTAAATGATACTTTATTAAAGTGAAAAGAATCGATGATAATTAATGGGCGAGGGCATTGGAGGAAAATCATAATTATCTTTTTCACACTCAATTAACGGATTAACGGTCAATAATTGATAATGAAAATTAGATACAGTTCTTTTACATCAATGAATTGAATGTATGAAGGAAAAAAATGACTGACACACGACATTTTATTTCCATTTAAACTTATGATTATACTAATTGATGTGCAACTGTATATTTGTTGAAGGACACGCACCGATATGTTTATGATTGGTGCTAATTTTAAAATCATATAATTGACACATCCATCGTGTTTAGCATACGAATGTGATCGATTATTTATGGTGAGTTTTGTCAAGGACTCGGTATTTAATACAACCATAAATCATGTACAACAAGCACCAGCGTTTGTGGCAAAATGAAACTGATCTTAAATTAGTGACTGTAAAATTTAGATTTTTATGCCATGGGTTGATGAACTAAAAGAGAAAAAAAAAATTTGTGTTGAGAATTCCACATCACAAGACCGCAGAGGTCCCACTGTATCCTTCTTCTCCTATTTCCTCCTAGTTTTTGGGAAAATTTGGTAGATGTTCTACTGTTCTCACTTTTATTTCAAACAAGAAAATGTAACTACCGAAATCGTAATCAGCTTGATCAAAATCTATATTAACTGACCATATAAAAATCTTGTCAACTATTGTGTTGATTGACTTATGTCACATTGCCACTGTTCAATGGAATAATTTATAAATTAACTTGATAGTTGAGGATTTACACGCGTGATAGTTGGAATTTCACATTCGAGATAGTTAGAACTTTACGTACATGATAGTTGGAAGTTTCACGTGTGATAGTTGCAACCTTACACCGCGATAGTTAAGACTTTACACACGCGATAGTTGGAAATTTGCACAGGCGATAGTTGGGACTTTACACACGTGACAGTTGGGACCTTGATTGATGATCTATTTAATTGAAAAGTTTCAATTGAATTTACAAGAAGAAAGACACCGAGGCCATCCTTGTTGGGCCCATTGTGCCGCGCTCTTCGAGTGTGACATTGATGGTATTGTTGGCTTGTGTATGATGCGGTAGCCCCCAACATTAGTCGTCATTCTTACACCTAGTCGTGTATCTAAGTTGAATTCCCGCGTTTAACACAATTGCATGCTTTCTATTCAGGGTGTGCAACAGCTATGTTGGTATGCCAAATGACCTTCGAACGGTGCGTGATGCTGTCAACGCAAATACATGTCTATTCCCAAGTTCCAACTGTGTATGGCCAGTTGGTGTCTATTAGGAATTTCTCATCCATGAATGCGGTATGCGTTTCCGTGAAACCTCGGTTACAGCACACTTCCACTAGTTGGAACCTTACACACGTGATAGTTGAAACTTTACTCACGTGATAGTTGAGACTTTACCAAAAGTGATAGTTGGAACTTTCAGCATTAAAGTTGTCTAGACTGTTTGCCATACAAAAGAAAAATCATAAATCCAATCCCTGACCTACCTATGGACTTGTTGACAAAACTGCCCAGCAATAATTTCCTAAAAACATAAAATCATTCGATTGATTTATTAACCATCGTTTATGATTAAAGAATCTGTTTTGAAAACGAGTTTCAAAGTACGACATTCTTATGTTCAGAGATGTTTATCGGTCTTCTAGATTTTCTATTCAATTTAGCATAGTTTTGAAAGAACGAAGAAAAAAACAGTGAAAAAGCCGACAAACACTGTCGATATGGGCTTTGGACGATAAATAATTCGTTTTCACTTAGACTTTGGCCGATCACTCTTACTTACTTAATAGAATTCCAATAAGAACGAAATTGGATTTTTCAGACGGTTGTGAACAGCAAAAACACAAATTTTAGATGATTCTTATTGGAATCCAACGTGCATTCACACAAATAAAATTTTACTCAACAAAAAGCATAACAAACACGTTACATACCCCATAATATTCTCCTTTTAGCCATGTACTGTACATGCAAAGCTATTTAATTATAAAACTAAACACACCGCATCACAGATCAAAGTGTAAATTAAGCTTTAAAACA
>JANTFA010154506.1:0-10865 GCA_026413405.1 Phytosciara flavipes
CTTGCTGGCAAAGCTATTGTTGGGAGACGCTGGCACTCTTCTCCTACTAGTTTCGCTCCTAGGTACATAGATTTCCATCACTCAACATCGATGTAACTTAGATTTGTCGCGCAGCATACCACTGGCACAGTAAAAGCTTCCGGTAATGAAAGGATCTAAAAAAAGTTGTAGCACAAAAAGCTAATTAGTAAATAACGATTTAGTCTCTCATCAGGGGTTGTTACGGCGGATTATGATTACTTTTTTGCTCTTACAATATGAAAGGTATTGACTACACCAATCCAGGAAAAAATATTGTCAATATCAGATCACGGCCTCGGAAATCTGAGCTCTTTGAGTGAGCCTAAAACGAGCTACTCGGACGTACTTTAAAAATAAAGTTTTTTGTCTCGAGTAAATTTCATCCGACAAAAGTGGATTCGTGATTTATTTTTGCTTGAAAGGTTTGGGTGATCGTAAAACGGAGATACTGTTTTCATTGACCTGACAATGTGGCCACCAGCCGCCATTTTGGGCTTGTCTTACTGTTTTTAAACTGCATTTCAAGTAAATTTCATCCGAGCTTGGTGAGCTTTGTCCAGAGTTCAATTTTCAAATTAGAACGCGTGCCAGTGCAAGACTTTCAAAATTGCTGTACGCAATTTTATCAAAGGATGAGTTCAAATGTAGATATCAAAAGATGCCTTTTAAGATCTAGCCAGTTTATGTCGCACACTACTCGTACGGGTCCACCTTGTGTGTTTTTTTTTTGTAGCGAATTCTATTGCAGAACTCGTGTCTGACTTGTGCTTTAATTCCCAAAAGAAAAGCCTTCGAGCTTACATCAGGAAAAGTTACCATACTTCCCCAACTTCGTGACGAAATGAGAAACTTTTGTTGCCTTTTTCTTGGGAAAAATGTTTTATGCAGCCCCGGGTGACAATCTATTCATTCTAGTGCCTAAAAAAATATTTATCACTCGGGTCGCATAAATAAACTTGAATCGGTGTAACTATTCTCGTTGTGAATGAAGTGGAATTATGTCAATGTTTATCGAACACTTCAATTAGATTTTCCTTTAATCTTTTGCATACCACAACACAACCTAAACCATGTAAGACGAACGTTGAAGTGACCATGCTTATTTCACAGATTAAAGGTCAATCGACAAGGTCAAGGTCCCATATATGGGTTTACGTCCCGTTTGTTAGTTTTATTTAGGAATGAGAAAGTACGAAAAATTGAGTTCGTTCAGAAACTATGCAACACCTACAGTCTTCAACAATCATAAATGGCATCGTATCGAAAATTTCTCTGACTTCTTCATAACGAATAAATGGAGAAATAAAACGTAAGGAGGATCCGTACGAGTAGTGTAAAGCGTGTAGCTAGTTGTTAATGCAAGACATACACCTTAAAACTACTCTGCAACACTGAATCTTTAAATCACTCCAAGTGAGGAAAAAAAGTCCCATCAAAATGCGTTTCATTTCACGGACATAGGAGCAGACATTTCTCTTACAACTGCTGATTGGTCATCTAGGGGTGACCACACAAAGTTTGCCCTTATTAAAGAATTCGAATTCAACGTGTTTCCAACGTAAGAGTAAAGGTATTAGACCTCGCACTTCGTACGGGCTCTGTCTCTCTCAAACAATGCACTTGTGCTCCACACCACTCCCGAACTATAACTTTATTAATTCGAAACGTTCGTTGTCCCGCATTTGTCGCATCCGACGTTGTGCTATATGCAAACTCTACCCATGAGACAAAACACTGCTGTGGCAACGATCACTATACAACAAATAATTTCAGTCAAGAGATGAGTTTACACTTACTTTTGATTACTAGTGACTCGTTTCGGTTTACATAATTTCCCACACGTCAACATGAACATTTTCTTGAAGCAGGTATGTTGTACGTGTGGAACGGCAGTCGTGGGACGAAGTATAAAAGTTTGGAATACACCGAGTGGAATGTTACCAAAGTGTAATTTTTATTGTAAAAACTGAAATGTTTTATCTCTTCAACATTCTTCCAACTACTGCGTTTCGCTACTCACTTTACCAAACATTTGCATTTTGTTTAATTCCAAACTAATAGGAAACACCATCCCTTTTTCGGTATTATTCATTTTGTGAACCATACTTGCAACGTAGAGTTGGTGTAAATGCATTCCCACATTAAAAATGCAAATGCTACATTGATGTTATGCCTTTATTATGCGAATTTGTGAGAACATTTTAATTGATAATCCCGCTATTAGATGTGGTGTACATAAAAGGATAAACCATTGATAGCATACAAATTCAGTACAAAATTTTCACTTGTTTTTGCATAGATCAACAAACTGAAGTAACTCCCCGAAGCAATTAACATCCAAGATTAGTATTTCCAATTTCGTGCATAACTATAACGCTAATAATCCACGACCATTATCGCTAACCCGAACCACATTGTTTGAAATCGATTCAGTTGTATTCAAATGGGTCTGTAGAACAATGGATATATCCCAGTTCAGTTGCAGCTTTCCAAAGTGATGATTATCATAACGATAGCGGATGTGTGCAAAGAATAGACTTTACAGTTTTCAATTTCGTTGGTAACAGTCATAGCAATTATCATTGTTAAATGTTGTGATCTCTAACTGTGATTTCGGACTAAATGGGGACAATTAATAGTCGAGACTGAGCGAAATCTACACATAAAAGAAAAAACAATTTTCATAACCTCCCTCTCCCACACAGTTTTGTGCAGATTCACAAACGACTTTTGTTATACTCAGACACCATTTCTATAACGTAACCCATCCTTCCTCTTCCGTTCTTGTAGACTCGTTCCGATTGACTCATACATGATTCGTAGGGTCGTGCATTATTTCCGTATTGCTCACACCATTTTCATCAAACTCGTATATTTAGCCTCGTATTGTGTCTCGTTAATAGCGAACTAATAGAATAATGCAAACAGAGGCTGGTTTCTAGCAACCTCACAAGCTTCACTTACATTGAAATCCAGAGCCTATTTTTGGAAAATAAATTGCCAAAATTTTCCAAAATTTGCTAAAAAAAATTTGGAAAAATTTTGGCAAATTTTGGAAAATTCAGCAAATTTATTTTCCAAAAATAGGCCCTGTTGAAATCGAGGGTTGGCTCAGTGTACTGTTTTTCTTCTTACAAAACTCGGCTTCGATCTCCGAATTCGCGTTAAGCATCTGGGACACGCTCACCAACCGTCACTTGACGGTATTTCCTGGCTAAATAAGCCTTATCGGGAGACCAACGTGAAGCACACCTTCCGATTTTGATTCTTCTAATTTTGTGAACCAACTTTGTGAGGTTGCTAGAAAGCTGCTTTGATTAAACACTAAGCGATACTTCAAATTCAGGAAGAAACAACTAATGTTTAGTCACACACTTGTCGTTAGTGATAGATTAAAGAAAACCAAAATTAGTTTTCTCTATCAATAGGTTCCCTAAAATCCATAAAATTCTTGAGCGTCCCAATATTCAAATCTCTGTGGGTGGAAGATACAATTGTATCGTTTCGCGGTCGAACCCATCGGTGACACTAAAATTGGTTGTCCATTGTAAGTAATCCTGTCAAGATTTCTGTTCGTTATATCATTTAACACTACAAAATTGTATTCTATGCAGTAACGATAATCAATCTCGCAAACTGTTCTTCCAGATATTTGGTAGTAATAGAAAATAAATTACGTTTACTGAGACACCCATCAATCACGGCAGCAGGCGATGAAAAAAATAACAAAGAAACGGCTGACGTTTCTATTGTTCAAAAAGGAGTGGGGGAGTTCGAAAATTATTCAGACAAACTGCTGACATGATTTGTGAATGTCTCCTAGATTGATAATCTAGTAGATTATGTACATCACTGCGGTTACTGCGACTAGTAGAGGAGTTACATTCTGAGCCGTAGGCCGGCGAAGTATTTCTAATCGTTAACACAACAATTTGGAAGCACTTACCCAGAGTAAAAAGTCAAATATCAAAGTGTCGAAAAACGTATACTCAGGTTCAGGTCTCGAGGTTCATTGTCTTCTGAGACGTGATTACAAGCTTTTCGACACCTTGAGATTTGATTTTTTACTCGGGTACAGTTACGTACAACATGGTTCTGCGAAAACGAACCCCAAAAAATGCATTTACCAAGCAGAAGCGCGTGTATCTTATTACAGACGAAGTCTTTCAAATAAGTGGAAAATTTTGTTTCAGCTGGTCACCTCATCCAAACAAAAGTGCTTACGCTTGATTATAACGGATGAGATAGGCATACCTGCGGTTGTAGCAAAACCGTGTAAGGGTGTGTACATGCGTTTTGTTTGAGTGTGTGGACCAGCTGTATACCTATTCCAGTCTCTTAACCTTTTAATCAAATCGATCAATGCTGTTGCGAACGATTGGATAATAAATTCTAGTTTCCTTAGCGATCTTTACGTCCATACAAAATGTATATATGTATCGTGCAGTCGAACCCAATGCAATTTGTTACACTGTCTTTACTCGTACAAAAACACTGTGTACATCTTTTCTGTATGCGTGAGAGTGGATTGGTAGGTAAGATATGAATTTTATCTTCACTAGGGACGAGGTATGCACCAACACACTCTCACTTATACAGAAAAATATCTTTCAAAATAGACCAATACACACAAGGTGTGTACGTATACCGAGTGCGCAGCACGATATGTTGAAATATACTATTGTCATGTAGCGTTATGAAGTGACGAGTTTTGCTCACAGCGTGGACATCAGACGATGTGCTGCCAGAGATGTGCGCCGGTCGATTATCGTGAATCCGCGTGACCCTCGGCGTTGGGTCTGAATGGCACTTTAGACCAATACCTTCTTCAGTAGACTTCTAGATGATAAACCAAGGAATCGTTTTTTTTTTGTTTAAATAATACGGCTCAATACAAAGCTAAAAACGTTACAGTGTTTGCGCCGACGAAAAAAAGAGTCAGAAAAAACGTCGTCGCAAACACATTAACTTTTAACATGGCATCAAGCCATTCCATTTATACTGAAAACATAGATCCCTTGTTCTATTATCTAAAAGTCTTGGTCTAAAGTGTCATTCAGACCTAACGCCGATGACCACACCGATCCACAAGAACCGTACGACGCACATGTCTATGCCAAATTTGCCTTTTGCGTTGAAAATTGGTGGAAAATTTGTATGGAGTTTTGAAGATGCCATAAATTGTCCGATTTCATTCCCTCACTCTCTAATCAGTCTTACTCGGGCAGTGTGCCAAACGGTCCCATTTCATAACTTAACATGAAAATAGCTATAGCAACTGAAGACAGTGTAAAGAACAGTGTACAGAAGAGAAAAGAAGGAAAGTCAATATATGCACCGTTTTCCGAGTGTGTATGTGTGTACGTTGATTTTTCAGTTGTTTGACGACAAACTAATTTTAATTTGTCTTTTTGTGATAAGTCCTAGTTTAGATTAAAAATGAAATATTCAATTGTTTAAAGTACAATTTCTATATGTTCGTGTGTGTAAGTCCTTTACATTTTCTTATTCTTGTTTAGAGTTTGTGATGCATAATGGAAGTAATGATTTTGAAATCGTAAATAATCACGAATTTTCTTTATTGCATTTATAGTGTTGAATAATAAATATTTATGAAACAACTAAGTGAGTATATTACATGTTGTAAATCGTAATTTCGCACTGTCCTCCGTTTCTTTGGTTTCGTTTTCTTTAGTTTTTTTCCTCAAAATTTTGTTCTCGCCAAAACATATTTTTACCCCTTTTATTTGTAACGGCATCAATCATTTTCTCTTTTCCATTTTTATCATTTAAATCTACCGCTTCTAATGAAATATAAAAATCTACCAAAAAAAAAGAAAGAAAAACGAAAATTGACAAATCGTTTGATCTCTACCAAAGCAACTAGTTAATTATTGAACGGCAACAATTAACTTCATTTCAGGGTCTCGTCAAAATAAAGTTGATCAATCAACGCGACTGACACTACGCATCCATCGTGGACGGGATCGTGGCCGCCGGTCGAACAGTGTGCCTCGCGTCTCATCACTGGCCACCGACTACCAGCTGACATCGTCGAAAAGTGCCGACACAACGTCACTGGACCGCCGCTACAAATGTGCCAGCGCGAAAATCGATCGGGTGAAAGAGTACGACGTCGACCATTTGACCAATAAGAGTCCCATACTCCATATGATGCAGATAACGTTGAATCGAAAGGAGAATATGGAAACGTTTCTGTGCAACGATCCAGCCAAAGCCGACAACATAACGCAAACGGAAAGTGTGAAGGCGAAGAAGGGTGTTGGTAAACGGATTTTGAAAGTGCAAGCGAAGCGATTTAAAGTGGAAACGAAAGCGGCTAAAACACTGGCGATTATCGTTGGCGGTTTTATCTGTTGTTGGTTGCCATTCTTTTCGGTTTATTTGATTCGGGCGTTTTGCAGTGACTGCATACAGCCGCTGATTTTTTCCATTTTATTCTGGCTGGGCTACTGTAATTCGGCCATTAATCCGTTGATTTATGCTCTGTTTTCCAAGGACTTTAGATTAGCTTTTAAGAATTTAATTTGTAAGTGTCTGTGTGCTCAATATTTAGCGAATAAACAAACGTCGTCTTACAACAGTGCCAATGGCAGATGATAGACTCATTTAAATTTTGTATAAAAAAAAGGAAAAACGTTCAGGGGTGTGATGTCTTCAGAAGGAAAAGCAAAGAAAGAAACAAAATTGTAAAACAAAACATTAAAAGTGCACGAATCGTAACGGCAATGGTTTCGATCTTGTCGCACGGGATGTGCATTAAACATTATTCCGGTTTTGGGACTGTAAAACGAAAGACTGAAATATCTCAAATTGATCGGGTCACCAGAATGTAACATAACTTACATCAGATAAGAAAGCACAGCCAACTATTTTCTTATGGCAATTTCTCGTTTGGTGTAGGTTGGTATCTACATTTCCATCTGCATGCATTACACGATTAATATTCAACAGTCAGACTTTACATTTGTCTTTTTAAGTTTATGTTTGACTAAATGATTAAATGAGCAATTCGAATGGCAAACACCAGCTATTCCGCTCCGGTACATAAGGAAGTAGATACATTAAAAATTGACAACAAACCGCTAACTTTTAATGTAAATAATTTCACCCTAGTACGTCGAGGCAAAAGCTAATTGATGTTTGGATGTGAGTGTGTTAGAAATGGTTCGGATATTTTTGAACTTTATTCCGTAAGGGGCCATTCGAATAGTGCGCCCTTTTCTGATAATTTTCAATTCCCTTCATCAACGCGCTGCTCGCTTTTTAAGACTTCCCACCCTTTAAGTGGGTACGGTTTTGAAAACTTTTGTGCTTCGAAAATATTCAACATTTCTGCTAACAAATGATCGAGATAGTTGAAGCGATTGCCCGTGCTGTATCTTAAAGCTTCAATGACAAAACAGAGTCTGACTCTGTGTCGATCAAACGTTCTGATTACTCGAATAAGAGAAGAATAGAGAGTCCGCAGTAGAAACTGTAGTTTTTGATTGTTTGAGACTATGATCGACTTTAATGCTCTGGTTCGAAGCTTTCTCGAGTGTATGAAGAGTGTGAAC
This sequence comes from Phytosciara flavipes, assembly GCA_026413405.1. Lineage (NCBI taxonomy): Eukaryota > Metazoa > Arthropoda > Insecta > Diptera > Sciaridae > Phytosciara > Phytosciara flavipes. Next base: position 7,602 of record JANTFA010154506.1, read on the forward strand.
TTTTGCAATTACCAGAGTTTCTTGAAGGAAGTTTTTTATTGGTTTTTATTTCAGAGGATTTTGAAAGAAGATTTTTTAGTTACAACCTGAACTGACGTCTAGTTTCTGTCATAGCCAACACAGCAATGCTGAAACTTGTCGTGCTGACAAGTAGATTTCTGCCGACAGGATCTTAGAAAAACTCGTATTGTATTTATCAAGTGAAAAGAGAGGGACTGTGGAAAGAAGGACACACTTATGATCTACTCACTAAATAGCCACAATACAAACAACGCATACTCGAAAAGTGATATTCGTAGATTGTGTGTTGTTTGTATTGAGGCTGTTTACTTTTCCCTTCCCTGTGCAGGTGCACTATTCTGCACCCTTTTCAACAACTCCTCTTCAACCGTCAGGCGTGTGCGCACTATTTGAATGACCCCTTAAGTAAGAACGACGTTGAATGCATTGAGTTTTCACTAATTTTGTAGTAAGCTTTGTTCACAAGTCAATAGACAATGTTACGATGAATGATACACATTAAGTGCTACATTTCTTCTTTAGAGTTTGTTTTCTCCATTCTGATACTCAATGTTTGTTTAGATGAAGCGATTTGAAAACTGAATTGAAACTTCGATAGAAAAATTACTTTAGGCCCATTTAACCCCCGATCGTTGGTTTGTAAATCCAACGCGTTAGCTCACTACACCACCAGAGCGGCAGAATCATACTGCATTCTGATACTCTGCAGTTGTTAGCAGTTGGTTGAAAGAGGAATGTTCATTTTACGTTGCTCAGGGACGGCAGAACACCATTTAGAAACGGCAAAATGTACGAATGAAATGTAGACTGATTTTGTGTGTCGTCATCGTCGGAAGCTGGGAGCACAAAAAATTGTTGGAAACATATTTTCGCCCCACCAAATTATTCTTTTGATGCAGCGAAATTGTTGTTTTGTTAGCAAATTTCATATTTGATCCTTTTACGAAGTGGAACGTCTAACTGCTTCGAAGTTCTGTTCAAATATAACTTCTGATAAGAACAGATTTGCTCCTGAAATGTGCTGTTTTCCATAAAGTCTTAGATACCATCCATAAATCCCGTCATCACTTTTTTACAGATTTTAAACCCCGCCCTCTCTCCTCTTGTCCGCACTTTTCCTTATAAAAGTTACACTTTCATCGTATCACCTTCAAAGAAGACGGGATCTACGGATGAGCCTATTGACTGAGTCAATAGAATGGCAAACCGAACCAACTACATTCTTAAGAATGCGCTTCGGTGTTTTCATGTAGAGCTGAACACTGCACATTCGCTTGTGTGAGAGTGTGAAACATTTGCACAGCATAATGTTTCACATGCTCATCCAAGCACCTGTTTATGTGTTTTTGGGGCTGATTCGAGCATAAAATTTTGCAGATTAATGACGACGAAATTGATGCACAGAGAAGAATAAATTGGCAAGAAAAATGTTTTAAATTTGCTGTTGAAAAAAATATTAATTTTGCTGCCAAAAGAATAAATTTGCTGTCAAGAAAACAGATGCCGAAATCAGTGCTCGAGACTCTTTTCGTACACCAAGGTGTATCAAGTTCACTAACACTCACAGTTCATATATTGCATTGACCGAAGAAAATTAAATGAACAAAATTCATTACGCACCACAAAATGCAATCAATTCAGAAGCAACAATTTCCATTCAATTCAATTGAAATCAATCAAAATTGTTAATTTTACGGCGCCATTCCGAGCCGTAATAAATACAAAACATTCCATAAATATTTTATCGTCCCGAAGAATATGCAGTGAAATATACTCTTGTACCGTCAACACAACAACATAACGAAATTCGCCCCAGTATCGTCGGCATGTATTGAAATCAAGGCTGAGTTTATCCGAAAAAAATTCTCTTTTTTTTCGCATATTATCGGTTGGAGTGTTAGAGGGTTTACGTTGTATGGGATCATACACTTGTCCGGGTAACATAATATTATGAGCATGCAAATTTTTAAACGTATCATTCAACGTCTAACAGCCATTCCTCTCGTAAAGATCTCATCAACTTTTTTATGTGTCATTTTGTCGTTGAACTTTGCCAATTTGAATTGTAGGGCTGGTAATTGAAATTGGAAATTCGGTGTTCAGCGTTTTTGTTCCGTGATATTGGGGAGAATTGACTCAATTAAATTTGGTTTTGGGGTAAAACCGCATAAGTGTTCCTTGCTATACTTCTTTCTTTCCTTTTCATCCCTTACATCTACTGCATGATGTATAAAGCCCCGGTAATTCTTTCCATTTTTTTTCTGTATCGAACGTGCCATGATGTTCTTGCGGTGACAATATTCATTTCATCCCATCCACACGCTTCCTTTAATGAATCCATTAGCTTGTCATTCAGCCTCCGAGTGAAGAGCTGTTCATAAAAGACATCCAGCATTGGGAGGGACGGATGTATTTCATGCAGAGACACTTTTAACATACAAATTTGATGGACGAGTCCCTCTCTGATGCCCCCAGTCCACCTTGCTCACTCAAACAAGTCCCCCGCAGTGAACTCCTAGTCGTCTTAGTCCAAAGGGTAATGTAAGCGGTACTTTGGGCTCCTGCGTAAAGGGGCCCCTCACTGAAAAAAGCTTTAAAATGTCTGTGCTTCCATGGAGCCCGATTAGTCAGATTAAAAGTACGCCGTTTTATTTCTAAGTCGCAGCCTTAGCGGAGATACCCTCAACTATTCACTTTTTCGATTAGGTCATTGCCAACCATAATGCAGGTTCTCGATGACGTACAATCATTGGCTAAACTTTAGAAAGTAACATAAAATATGCTCAGCGGTTTGTACACGTGCTTCGGAGTTCGAAAAACGGAATTTTTGTTTTTGTTTGAGTTGTTTCTTTCGGAAGATTATTGTATGAAAATCATCTATGCAAAATCATTGCATTTGATTTTTGTACAGCAATCTTTCAATCACATCAAAAAAGTGGTAGATTAAATAGAAAATCGAAACAGATGTCTGTTGTGTCTGAGGACCATAATGAGACGCACAAACTCACCAAAAATGTCAGTTTTCCTTGCAAACAAACGTTGCTCACTTGCGGCCGTAATAGTAGATTAATGACATTTGATGGGAGCATCGAAGCTTGCTGCTTCCAGTGGGGAACGGTTTGATTAGATGTAACAGATTTGCTTTGATGTGTCAGATCCACTAGGATCCTATGGTTATGGCTATAGCTTATAGCTGTACATATGACTAATTCTTTCGTCTCATGCACTTAAAGGCTGTGCACA
>JANTFA010154517.1:0-10864 GCA_026413405.1 Phytosciara flavipes
CAAAAATATTTGTTTTGACGCACAGTTTTCGTATGGCGGTAGCGTTAAATTGACAAAAAGTGCGTTCAAAATTCAAAGATTTTGGGCGCACTTAAGGCGTGAATTACAGTTTTTGTGAAGAATAAAAATTTAGAGAGAGAGAGAGATGGAGATAGATGTTCTGTAACGTTAAGCACGACAAGAAAAACGATTTTTCTGCCGAAACGATTTCATTTAGCAAATCAAGAGAGAAAATGTGTGACGTGACGAACCATCATGAGGAATTTTTTGGTATGCCTTTTCCAGTGACCTTTTTTTAAATGTGCCCTGTTTTTCTAGAATCCACCAAAATCTGTCTCTTTAATTCCTTGACTCACTTGTTTGACTAGTGGGAAATGCGAACATGCATGTATGAAAGTTTCTCCAGGCACTGGCACATGGAGCGTAAAAGCTTGCTAATGATGTGAAGAGGCACGAAACGTTTAATCACAAAAGCTACTATTTTTGTCTATTTGGATTTGGATCGATAAATTGAGAAACACAAAAGGGTTGTCATTATAAAGATAATCGAATGTACTCTCGGGGCCGTCGGGACAAACATGGTTTCATTAGATTTAAAATTCAACCACACTGCGTTGTGAGCAGTTGAGAATGTGAGTATACGAAGCGTCACAAAAATATGAATGAACAATTTGCCCTGATTGGTGCTGGTCTCGCCTGTCTAACGACATCATTCGTGCGTGGGAAGTGTCCCGATAAATGAACCTTAAGACTTCAAAACCTAGTTCATCACGAATAATTCCGTTCATGGAAAAATTTAGATCGAAATAGTTATTTTTCCTACCAAGGTAGCCATGAATGTGTTTTCTAGCACTAGAGGTCATGTGGTAAATGCATAGTGTTATACACTTCAACAATACGTTCGGTATAATTCTGTGCCTCTGTTGTCGAATGGTTTCGCTGCTTCGTGATCAGAATTCAGAATGCTCTTGGCGTCCGGTGTTTGAAATCTGGTCAGGGCATGGAAAGGTGATGATTATGGCACGGAATTGGAGTTGCAACTACAACTTTGACTTCTTGTCAAAACTTCTATAAACGAGACGGTGAGCAATTAAAAAAAACGGAAGATTCCTTCATCTGTTATCGACAGTTAACGACAAAAATATCTGATGATTCGGGGTAAGTGATATTTTACAGTAAAATTTTAGTTAAATAAACGAAGTAAGAGATGAAATAACGAAAGGGCCACTTTCAACTAAACAAGTACCAGATTTGATGCATCTTTTACTTGCACGCGCTCCATTTATACTCTCATACAGTGTCCGACGTATAAAATCTTGTTTTTATTGAAAGAATTTATCTGGCGAGACTTCATTCCACTTAAGATTAAATTGAAAAGAAAAATTATTAAACGAAAAAGATGATCAACACTGACGTGTGTAGACGGTAATTGATTTTTGACCACCTTACAGGTACTGTTGTACTTACGAAATCAACTAACCTTTTACATATACACTTTTTTTTCCTCATATATGAAAACGTACAGGTAAGATGGTACGAATGAATGTAACGACATACAATAGTAGAACCGGCATGGAACGACCAGGATAAATATAAATATAAAAATATATCCAATCGAGACGTTATTATTATACGAAATTATTTACTTAATCGTGATGTATTATTATTATTTTAAATGCGAAATATCTTTAGGTTTGCATTTTCGTATATATTCTCTTTACAAGGAAAATTTGTTGTATTGCTGTTCGTAGGTTAAAAATTATAAAGTGTGCAAAGTAACATAACATACAACAATGCGCAACATTGTATCCATTTAAAATAATAAAGATTTAAGGAGGCGATTTAGCAATGTAGTCCGGTAGTATGTTATTATCGTACCTACTTTATTATAATAAAAAATAAATAAGTGAGAATCAGCATAAAGTTGCAGTTTTCCTTTTTTTCTTCTTGTTCTAAACCGCGTCTGCACACACAGTGCATGTACATTGTTGGATAATAGACTTATCAGCATCTCTTTCTGTTAATCCAGCCAATACGAATACGAATACGAATTTTTCTTTCCAGCATGTCATGTTTTTTACCTCTTTGCCTTTTTTATATTCATGTTCTGCGACTTTTTTATGATCATCGTCTTATTTTCAAAAACTTTCACTAAATCTCATTATTATTATCGTTAACGATTTCCAAATGAAGATAAATTTGTGTGGATTGTCTTTTCGAATAAGATTTTATATTTATGTATGCGATGCTAACACATTTAATGACCAGATAATTTGAAAAGGAAATTTGAAAGACGAGAAAAAAAAGGTTTTTTCTCACCTTGCTGCATTTAAAAATTATGAATTCGTTCAATTAGTGAAATATAAATTGCCTCAAAATGCCTTTTTCAATTTTGATGATGAAAAGTTAGATTGATGATAAAATGAATAATTGAAATTAAAAGTGAATTTAATTATCATTCATTGTAGCTTGCGTTTAAGATAACTGAGTGCGTATCGGGTCGGAGTGTCAGCTGACATGGATTGCGGTGATATTGTCAGACAAATTGGAATAATAATTGCGCTAGCATAAATTAATCATTGAATAGACAAATAAATTCGCATCGATACTGGTAAGATCAAAGGTTGGATTTTCTGTTTGTCGTTCTAGTGCTGAAATATCGTGAATTCGTCGTTCACTGTCGTCCCACTACATAGACGAAATGTCGTTTCTAACTTATGCGAAAGAGCTTTTCAGTGAATTTAATTCCATAACTCACCTCCGGCTCGCGTTGAAAACCTCTCTCATTTTCTTGAGAAGCCCTTTTGTATGTGTTAGGAAACAGTAGATTACTAGTTGATTTAAAGATTGTTATTTTGGCAAGTGTGGCGTCTGCAGATCGAGCCGAAGGTGAGGTATGCAACAACACATGTCAAAATAACAATCTATAAACCAGTAAGTATGCTTTTTAGTTAGTTAGTTTAAGTGGGTAGGGCTTTTTACTCCGGCACCTTGAGGAGGGATACTCCATATTATGTTGTGCGGCGGGATATAATTGCCTAGTGATTTGGGTCTTGCCATAACGTAAGCTGGGCATCACATAAGAAGTGATTCATTGTATGCTATTTTACTCGTGAAGCGTCTTGGGAAATGAAAATTACCGGAAGTATCATCACGTAATGAATCAGGCGAGTAAACTACTATTACCAACCACTATCTGTTATCGATAAGAACGACAGAAAACAAATGAAAATCTCCGGCATATTCGGTCTTAAAATAGCAAAAGCATACTCAAAGAATTGAAGTAGCAGATTTTAAATCAATATTCTGAAAATACTTTAAAAAACGAAGTAATAGAATCTCGTCATATAATTCCATAAATACAAATCTGACCGAAGTCTGATTTATTCCATAGCCTATCAGGCCTAACCTGACGAAGATTTTCAAGGATCAGGCTATGTACTAGTTAAGAGCTCATGCAATAATGACGTCCACAAAAACTATACAAATGTGAAATTTTAAATTCAACTTTTCATGCACATTTCACATTTGTATGGTTTTTGTGGACGTCATTATTGCACGAGCCCTAAGTCTGTTATGAGAATTACGGCAATTGTCAGGTTAAACCTATCCAATCAAATAGGAATAAAAATTGGAATGAAAATAGAAAATTGGATGTGAGAGGACGAGTTCTGAAAAACGAGGGTAAAAATCTATCGTTTTCTTTTTTTCTATATTTCACAGGTTTTTCACAGCCAAAACCGTGTTAGTTTGTGCATGTTAGTTTCAAGCTGCAAAATGTTTTGAAAATGTGCAGAATCACGGTTCAAAGTTACCAATTTATATAATTTGTATAAATGGGCAGAAAGTTAATTTTCCTGGTGCCGAAAGTCTTTAATACACTTCTATAGCCATTTTTATTGGTACCGCGGTCTATCATTTTCAAATATTTGGTAACTTGTAGAACAAACATCATTTTTCATCACGTGTTTTGCATGCATTTTTCACGAACTGTGTTCACGTACACACACTAATTTGGTAACATACTGCTAGGTCTTGAATATATTGGAGATGACGGAATATTTTTCATTCTACATAAAGAAAGACATTGATGCAATCGGACAGATTTTTTCTCGATTTATCAGACGAGAAGAAACAAAAATTATTCCAAGAATAAAAACTGTAAATACGAAAAGAATATCAATTTTAGTCAATAAATAAATGTGAATCACTAAGCGATGATTCTTTAATGTTATAACCATACGTTATCGTACTATATTTCAATATCCAATCGACAGACAAACAGAGAATTTAATAACAAGGATCGATTGAATGAATAACTACAAACAAAAATGAAGAAGAAGAAGAAAGATAAAAAACAAAAAAGAAATGCAATCGTTTCACATTGTAATGTACGTATACATGCGGTAAACAAATCGTTTTGTGTGTTTTCAGCTCATCATCAGTCTATCCATCTGTCGACACTCATCATTTGGCAGCTTTTTAAGCTCTAGTACGTTTTCTCTCCCAGCAGCAGAAACACTATCCCAGCGAGAAAATAGCTAGAGCGAATACCGGGTAACCGGGAAGGTCAATAAAATTGATCACTCCGTAACATTAAAAGGTCCAGGTAGCTCAATTGATAGAGCGTTGGACTCATAGCCTATCGTTCTCGTTTTCGTAGGCAACTCCCCGTTCATAGCCTATTTGGTGACATTAAGTTTCTATTGACAGGTGAAAGGGAAAACTATTTCTTTATTGTCACCAAAATAGGTTATGAACAGGGAATCGCTAAGAAAATGTTTAATCAATTCCATTCGACGTAAACAAACCGCGATTTCAAAAAGGAAAGGGCAGTTTTCTTCGATACTGTAAATGTAACGGACAAACCCTTCATTTCGCTTCGTTTAAACCACATCATAGATCGCTGGACATTCTGACATCGTTTTATTTTAACAATGAAAATGAAATGTAGATTTTGCTCGAATACAAAATATTTCATCGGATCATCAATTTTAAATGTATCTACGAAATTTACTTGAGCTTCTCTATTCGCCGAGACATAAGTTTTTGATGCTGGGAGAGACAACACACTAAAGCATTGAAACCTGTCAAAAGAGTCGAAAACAGAATAAACTGAATGAAATAGTATTTACGTAACAAGTTCTAAAATGGAGTGGTTTTTGTCGCTAGATGTGATGCCGCATCGTGTGACGAAAAGTACCACTTTCGCAACGTGTTGAATACAAAGTTTTCTGCAACCAGCTGCGAAAAGTGGCTGCAGAACATATGCCATAACCACTGTACGAACGAAAAACTATATGAATCATTACGTAGACTGGATTTATGTGCGCTTCAAAAATTGGCTCCATTTGATTATAGTCTCAATAGCCGAATGGTAAGAGATGTTGATGAACAAACGAGGAGCTTATTTTCAAAACGTGCTAAATCCATTCATTTTCTTATAATTCGCTAAACGATTCGCTTCAATTTACTATTAGTAACTAGAGCCTGTTCGCTAATTATATTCAACAGAGAAGTAAACCAAGCAAGAAAATGAATGTATTTAGCACGTTTTGAGGTTCGAGGTTCAGTCGGGGCAGAATTTCAATTAACGGATAATGGTTCAAAAGAAGTGATAAAATGCACACATGAAAATCCATTTCGTCACCAGTGACAAAAAGCGAAACATAGAAAACAGTGCAAAAAGACCTCTCGCGCGTAAAGGAAATGACGCATGGGAAAACCACATTTCGTTAAGCTTACGGCCTGTATATCCAATCGGACAAAATGTTATACCATGTATCAGAGCCCATACGTACATGCATGCGAACATAAACTTATATGCATTCAAAATTACAAATTTATTTAATATTTTATTTACTGTGAATAAATTTTATATTTATCGTCTGCAAAGGTACGCGCTGCTTACATCCATCCATACATCCATACATAATAACACACAATATAATGTGAAAAAGTGGAAAATCAATTGAACATTTAAATATCAAAACAGAATGTAATTGCTTTTGAAATTATACGGTTCGGTATTTGTTGCTTTACATACGTATACATCCATACTACATAAAGGTATACAATATAATGTGATACGAATACGATTATTGGGAAGATTACTCGACGAGATGATATTATTACGTAAAAGGTCAAATAATATAATATTTTCGCTTTGGGTATTATCATTTCTCAGAGGAAGGGCCCAGACTGGCCATATGGGCCGTTCGGGCGGCCCGATTGCGCGCCCTTGCCTACATTAACTACATATTGACTTCACTTCCGACTAGAATTTGCGCCCTTTACCGTCACTTGCGACTAGAGTTTGCGCACCGTACTACGTTTGAGCGCTCTTCAACCCTTAGGAAACTTGTGGTAGGTGAGATGCGAGGAGATCTGACACTCAAAAGCAAATTTACGCTACCCACATCTCCTCACATCTTACATCGCACTATGAGGCGCCTTTTGGTAGCCAGTCCGGCCCTCCTCAGAGGTATATTGTGGCATGGTTTTGCACGAAAAAATGAACGAGAATGAAGGAAGTTTTTTTCATGTATTAGATATTTGAAGCGCGGCAACAACGATATTCTAATAGTCAAACCGTGTAATATGCAACAAGTGCCTTCACGATTACTAACAACAACGGAAAAAACTTTCATTATTTTTCACGTCATCATCTAATATGAGATATTTTTTGTGTTGTATCTTCACGATATAATATTGGGTACTGAGAGGTAAATATCGAATATTGAAGATGGTTGATGTGATGGAATTACCAATTGAAATACAGAAAAAAAAATTAAATTCCACAGCAACAACAACATTTCTGCTGCTAAATCACTTCTTAAATGATTGCACAACATCACTTGAAAAGTTGTATTATTATACCTTATAGACTCACAGAGGCCGATTTAATCCGTGGGTAATTTATTTATTGCATAGTTCAATTGTTTTATAATAATTTTTATCTGCTGTTAGCGCTACCATTTGGATTTTCAAATCTAATAAGAAAATATTTCACATTTATATGTCGATAGACCGGTGCTTGGTGATCAAATTTGTCAATTTATCAGACCAATTTTATGTGACCTAGGTCATGTAAAACGAGAGTATTAGAATTCCTAACAACTCATGGGAGCTGGAAGACCATATATGAGGTTTTTATAATGAATTTGATCAAAATTCTATATTAGCATTTTAGTATCTACGTGACCCCGGTACTACGCAACCCTAGTGTGACCGCATACATAGTACAAAAAAGTTGTATGAAACATATGCGGTGCGTAAAAAGCCCGCACAAAGTTCAGCCTCGAAAAGCTCATACAGCCCTGACTAGTGGCTTTAGTCTAGCCCTTTTAAATGAAACCAAAATCGAATGAAATTTTCCCGAGTTATTCACAAAAAACACTAAGGAACAAGCAGCAGCCTCAGTCCAAGGTTTAAACTTGAGAAAACACTTAGAGCCCTACCTACTGTCCACTCCAATGGCTAACGACCCACTGACTTTGTTTCAGTGAACTCACATTGGTATTGGCAACAATGAAAGTAGAGACCAAGTATGGTCAATCATTTGAATTTGTATGGGCCGGAGGACATGCGGACTTTGCAAGGGATTCTCCATTTTCGCATCGAACCAACTGATTTTTGTAAAAAAAATTCGTAATAAATTTGAAGAACGGGTTCGTTTGATGCGAAAAAATGCAAAATCCGTATGTCCTCTGGCTTGTATGACTTGGCCATACCTTGTCTCCACTTTCATTGATTGGCAATACCTTTCAAATGAAACCAAAATAACGAAAATTCGATAATATTTACTTGATTTATATGAAGAAAAAAACATTAGAGCTCCTACTTAGCCTAACTTTAAGGCCTCTAGCCCACGATCCACTGACCCTTACATCCTGAACACTGACAATATTAATCTCAATCAATGATGAATCCACATGTTACCTCTATGCATAAAAACACCGTTCGATACGTCATATACTATCATCTCTCTGATGTAAAACATAGCATGCCATCGTTTCGTAGTGCTCAACTGATTGTAATTTCACAAACTTCAGTGTCCAGAATTTATCAGTTCAAATTGGAATATTTCGATTGATAAACTTCAGCAATGGATAGCATCCATAATTTGTCAAGTAAAACTATAAAATCATTTCTCGTTCTGTTTCATTTTTATTTAAATTTGGAAAAAATTTCAACAGATAACCAACCAATAAATGTGACCGATTTGTGTGACGATGTGCTGTTTGAGATTTTCTCGTACCTGAACTTGACTGACGGAATCAAGCTACCATTAGTCTGCAAACGCTTTTCGTATTACATCCAGCAGAATAATTTGCCAGTTTCAACCGCATCATCAACGGAATTGGAAACGTTGAAATTGTCAGCGAAAAAGAAGAATTTGAGCTACGATCGCATTTTCGAGAAACTCGGATCGCATTTAAAAACGTTCTCGGTCGATTCAAATGACGATGCATTCGAAGTGGATTTGATCATGAAATCGATTGGAAAATATTGTCACAAAGTAAAAACGATGGTTGTTCGTTTCCTGTATGCGAATGTTGTAAAACGCTTGCCCAAATCTCTGGAAAATTTGACCGCTTCGGACTTTCTCGGAAGATGCTTGGATGTCACTGCCTTGACACATCTTGGCAAACTCAGTCTCATGTCGAGTCATGCATTGGATGAAGTGAAGGTTCATCGGCCGTTAAAAGAATTTCATCTCCAACTACGGCTAGGGGAACGTATGCCAAACGAAGCAAATATTAACAGACTGACAGCAGTGGTTAGCGATAAACTTGATGTAACGTTGCATTCGGATTATTCTGACGCGGGGTACTTTTATGCCGGCAGAATTTTCGATATATCTTTGGACGATTTAAACCGCATAATGAATTTGAAGCTCTTCACAGTGAATCTATTTTTCGCCAGAATCCACGGAATCCACCCAACAAATGTTCGTAGCACTAAAATGTTGTGCAATTGTGATCTTTCTATTCATTTGTCGCTGGCCGATATGTACATAATTTTGGATAACTACCATGGACCAGAACGGACTCCAGCCACTCGGGTGATTCGATATACACCAGGGACAAGCTTATCAATTGAATTTGGTTTTGATGACTACGTGGATCGGTACAAGTACTTCAAAAGACTACGTTTGGGTTTTCCCAATTGTCATTGCGCTTCCGTCGAAGTTCGAATACTATTGGAATTATTGAGTTTTTGATCGATGGTTAGTCGAATTTGTTTTGTTGAGATACAATTTGAACGGCAATGCTTCCAACTACTTTTTTCCATTTTTTTACAATTCCAAAATAATTTCAGATTTAAGTCCTTTTGTAATGAACAGATACGAAAATATTAAAACAAATCATCGATAAAATTCACGTTGGTTTTTCTTTGATTGAAACATTTTGGCAGTTTCGATGGTCATATAAACACAATAGGTAATTGTGAATTGAGCTATTCAAATCATATGTTAGAGGAAAGGATGGCAGGAAATCTAGTCAAATATTAATTGGCAAAGAATTGTAGTTTACATTGGATGCTGCGAAAGTAGTTCATTACATGGGGGAACCATGCTCCAGAGAACAGACCTGATATAAGGGGCCTACTCGAAGTTTATATTGCGTTGATGCGAGACGTTGAGAAATTGGGGAAATACATTTCTGCTAGAACAAATTTGATTAGTCTCTTCGCCCGTGCAGGATCTTAAAATGCCGAGGCCAAAACAGAGTCTTGCTCAGTGTTGATAAGTAGAAACCTTATTTTTACTCAAGTGAGAGAGGAATAGAGAGCATGTACAAACTTTAGTTTCTGTTTGTTTGAGGCTACGAGGTCCTCTAATGTTCCAAGATTTTTCGAGTAGATGAACACATGCTATATGGCTGCTGGTTACAGAATCACACATATAATTTCCCATTAACCAATTGATACAGATGTGTGGTACATTTAACTCTATGGTCTCCACACCTCCTGATCACTGACTATCCGTTTCGTTTGCATAAGAAACTATTTAAATTTCTTACACTGCAGAAAATTTGAAAAATTGCAAATTCCTACAAACTTCAGCACTACACAAGCTGAATTAATCGTACGCATACGCACCACTCATCTGAAATGGTTCTTTTTGTGTCGAAATGGCCAAGCTGCTCATAAATGTGTATAATGTCTGCACGTTTCGTTACTGGATGAACACAAATTAACAATGCTCACTTAAGCATTATGATATTTATTTTTGTAATTATTTACGCCATTATAACGAACGCAAACAACTTCCTAATAATACAAATAAGTGGCTATAAATCAGTAACGAAACGATATATTCATAATTTTCACGCTACGAGACCGCTGACTGATTTCTTTCTTTAGGTATGGCAAAGTCGAAACAAGCACGGGCATTGTTGGGAAAAAAAGGGATTTTTGTAACGTTACTGTCGGGCGCTGTTGTGTATAAAATTGTGCACATAAACACAATATAACGAAAATGAATAATAATTTATTGCTTTTTGAAATTTGCAATGGTCTGTTAAATATTTGGACAACAAAGGATCCACAGATTCTGATTCGGCCATACGTAGATGCTATTCATCTCGAGATTCATCTGTTATCGACCGCGCAGCGATAAACATAAGCTTTGGGTTTTTCCTACTGTCTTTTTATACAGCTAAAATTTATGTTTAAAAAAATGAAGTAAAAGATTCTGCACATCAAACTAACCCGAAATCGTTTGTAGAAGAATTAATCTTTGCGGAATCGAATAGCAATACAGGAAATCGTTCTACTGCATCCTTTAACCGAGGTCAAACAGACGTAACTAGGCATAATAATGTTCGAAAGCAGCATCTCTTAGCTATAATTATCA
>JANTFA010154528.1:0-20634 GCA_026413405.1 Phytosciara flavipes
AACAAGAAAAGAGAAAAACAATTGAATTTTGTTGCTGATTTTTTTAATTTTTTGTTAAAATATATTAAAATTATATCACAGTTACACAGTGATTATATAGAAAAGAAATTGGTATACACATGCAATATATATATAAAATTGAGAAACAATAATTGGTTTTACTAACTAAAATCTAGAATTTATTTCTATGTTTTGTTGCATTTTTATCATTATTACGACCATTACTACATCAATGAACATTTATAGATTTAGTTCTCCGACTCATAAAAATATTCAACTAAATTTCCCTTTCTTTCGATTCATTTTCAATTTCTTTATTTGAGTTCTTGTTTAACAACCATAATTCTTGATTTTTTGTTTTTCCAATGTATTGGAGGACTTTGCATTGACACTTTTAACTCTTTATAGATAGAAAGTTTTCAATAAAAATATCTTTTTTATACAGTCGACTCTATTGAAACTTGTGCAAAATTTGCTTCAGCTGCATCCCAGCTGATTCGCTCATACAAACAAAACTGCATCTACGTCTTCATTAGAGTGAAATATTTAACAGCTTCGTATGAGTGAACCAGCTGACATCCAGCTGAAGCAAATTTGTGCACAAATTTCTATGAAGTCCACTGCATTTCTATTTGTAGAAAATTTTTGTGCAAGTCGTAAATTGTGCGACATTTCAAGTTATTTCTTTAAGAAAAATAATTTTATAGCAAAATATCTTCTACGTCAATAATTTTATAGCACAAATGGCAGTTTCCATGGTTTTGATTTTTACAATTAAAACAATTTAATAGTTTCGTAAATTTACGGTTACATTAAGCGAAAACATAAAAAAAAACATTTTAAAGGCTACGTACGATGGTTGCAGAAGGTTATCATCAGTTTATTTCAATAATAATTACGCTTATAGAATTTTGATCACGATAATTTATTTATACTCAATCTATATTTACGACCCTTTGTGACGATCAATCGCTTTTTTGGTCATGAAAGTTTCCGTCATTTAGACGGGTTTTTCCTGTAAATTTTTCAGAAAATTTTGAATATTAAAAAAAATGTTGGAAGACAAGCCTGGTATTTACTAAATGAAAATCTTGGTGATGGGCTCATCGATCGTAAGTATATTTTAACCAAAAAAACATTCAACGCCCAACAAAATTGCGTTAGAAATCTCTTTCACTTCTACATTTCTTTCAACCACACGTTAGCCTCCACAGAACAAAATTTAATGGGAATGTGGAGCAACACCTAGTGAGTATCTATAAATGTATCCTGTCCACTTTGGTCAGACCATTATGTTGGACGTCATTGATCGCCCCTAGAAACATATATATGTGAGACTGTAAATTGGAATTAGTTATTGGCTAGTTGTGGGCCTAATTCTTTGCCTGTTGGAGGCCATCTGGAAAAACTCGCCAGCGTTTTCCATGCAGAAACTACATCCCTCAAGGCGTTATTTTCGCCTCCAAGCTTGTGAAAGAGTGCAGAGACCATTTAAACCTGATGGATCTGAATCATCAGACCAATCTGGTCTGGGTTCCTAGACATTCAGCAGTAATAAGAGAAATGGTTCAGTGGTTCTGAACCATTTGTTCCGAATCCGCAATAGCTTTGTGCGATCGTTATAACGGAGGATTACACACGAAGCATTTTCTTCCAGAGCACAACTCCAGTTACATTTTTGAAACCCGAGATTCCGATAAGCTCGGTAATCCAACTCGAATGGTATTTTTGAAACCCAAAGAAATATTAGGACCAGCCCGAATCAGTATGGATTATGGAAAATGGATGTAGATTCTGGATCAATTCGATGGAAGCAATTAAATTTAAAATTTCACTCACTTCACTACACTCATCGAATTCCCCTCTCAAGTCAAGAATGTTTAATTAGAAATGATAGGTGAGCGGGTCGAGGTTTTTTGAAAACCCAACAGATCCCAGCCAGAATAAAATTTTTGGAGCCCGCAAACTCGGTAAAACTGAAACGGATCGGTTGTAGAACTTGTAATGGAAACAGAAAAACATTTTCTAACGCAATTTTCTCAGTCGAATCGAAACTTGTGCATCTTGTCCATTCATCAATGTATCGGAACTCGACACACCCATCTAAAACATAAAGCTAAAATCCAGCACCAATGGGTCAACGAAATCGATGAACTGATAAAGTTTGAACTTGACGGGACACCCGTCAATGGCGATCTTCTGGTCGGCTCCAATTCTTCCTCCGTTTCTGTGCGCTTACAGCCCATCCAATGAGTTGCTGATGACAATGGACGATCGTGAGCGACACGCATTATTGAATCTTCGAATTTCCAAAATCCTTTGCCCTTGAAGAAGTACGTTTTACCTGCAAGAAACAGACACCAGAAAAATTAACTTTCAATTAACTGATTGATCGACGCGCTCACTTACCATTTTTCCATTGAAAAGCAGCATCGATGTGATAGCCAATACCACGCCAAATCGACATGTCTCTTGGGTAGTCAAGTTCCACGTGCTTTACGTCTTCGTCGAATCTAAACGAAAGGTTTGAATTGCAACACACACAATCGTGAGATTGTTTTTGTATTATACAAACCTCCAGTACAACGTTCCACTGTAGAAGTAAGTTCGATTGTTGTGACCCCAAACCAAAGCTGCATCAATTTTGTCTAAATAGGCTGGTAGTCCTAAATGAGTCAATGGTTTCGGGTAGCCCTGTTCCAGAACGTTTGAATTGAAAACGTAGTGCATGTTGCCTGCAATATAGTTTCCGTTAAGTTTTTTACAATTTCACTTTTCACTTTTCCCGTCACTCTTACCAATGAAGAATACAATTTGTCGGTTCTTGTTCTCATACACAGCATCGATATGAGTAAAATTATTCGGTAGACCAGACCACATTCTATCCACTTCATGTGGATAGCCAGCATACAGTCCTTGGCTGCCGATTCGCCACAGATACTGTTCAAAGAAGAAAAATCCTGTCATTAGCATACACAGAAAACACTTAAAACCGTGAGCCATCTATCCAACTTACACGATCTTTGAATATGAACAGTTCCCCTCTGATGATTGTAATGGCATCATAGCTGGTATTGCATGTTTCCGGTTTATCTTTGTGCGGATGATGTCTAAACGGTCGTTGTGTGGTTGTTGTCGTGGAATACGGTCGCGGTCGATCTGGATAGTAACGAGGATAATCTGTTGGGTCGGGATTTGTAGCCGGGAATCTGGGATAGTATGGTTTATATGGACGTTTTGGCATGTCGACATCGGTTCGTTCTGTGAAAACTCGATGATCATAGTCCCTTTTCGGATTGTATGGTTTGTCGTGCGGATAGTGTTTCGATCGATGAGTCGGTGTATTCGTATTGTGACGATGAGGATTATGTCGTCGGTCAGTTTCGTAGGGCCTTCTCGTTGTAGTTGTGGTTGTCGTAGTGGTTGTTGCCCTTGTAGATGTAGTGGTTTTTCGGTGTGGATTGTCGTCCCATTGCTTCCGTCCAGAATCTAACAATAACACAAAATTAACACCGAAACTTTTTTCAGAAGCACAGTCTCTGTGTTATTACCATAAAGCTGTTGGATAGCTAGCCAGTCATCTTTCGGCAGATTTTCGAATTTCTGATAGCCATGATACCACGGAAACATAATTGCATCCTCTACGGAACTATGCCCTAAGCCAAGTGAATGTCCGAATTCGTGAACACTGACTCCCATTAAACTGGTACCTGTTGATGAAATTATGGAGTTTAATATCATCGAAACCTGTGGTATTTTCCATTGAACTCATGTGCTAACATTATTCCGAACACAAACCGTTGCCGGCTGTGCACGCGCTAATGATTCTTGTGAAACATTTTTACCGTGAAATGTTTTTTTTTATAGTTCAGATGCACATTATCCACTTTTTACGTCATAAAATGAACTTTTCAAATTTAAGTTTCGTAAAAAGTTTAGTTCTTTAAACTTTTCGAAATCCAATTTACATGAGACGAAACCTTTGAATACGATGATGTGACAACATGCACCTATACGTGCGGATAGTGAGTGAGTAACTTATATTCGATGAAAATTTTGTTATTTTACTCAGAAGTCGCATGGATGTCGTCTATAATGTTTATTAATCGAATGAAGAATCCATTAATTTTGATTCAACTAAGTTCAGAAAACCCACTGGGGATGATTTGTGATATAGTGGGAGGTGAATTACCCGCTCGAGTGATCTTTTTTGCTCTGACGAAGGTGTGAGGAGGGGGGGGGGTGGGTAGAAAAACTATTTTACTTTTTTTCACCAGTGACGAAATGGATTCTCCGATGTTGTATGCAACACGTTGAGAAATTGGATGTTTTTGTCACACGACGTAGTTGACAAAAACCACACCATTTCTCAACTTGTTGCATAAATTACTATGTTGCCGGTAGAAACAACACATTAACTTCGTACGTACACCAGGTACACTGAGTTTGAGTAATGTCTCAAATAAGTTACAATTACAGAAGTTCGTAATCATATGGTTGTACCATTGATTGAAAGTAAGGGTGTCTTAACGAATGATCAATGCTCGAAAATGTTTGTCACACTTTGGTAGTTCTTTTGTTGCACGATAAATTGAGTAGTTCTCAACGGATGTCGAAAAACTTTTTTTTGACAATGAATGAAACTCCCGAGGTTCCTAGAATCATGTTGAACTTCCGAAAAGATATTTTGTTAGGATTTCTTGGTAGTTGTTTGTATTTGTAATAAAAGTGAAAACTTCAACGAGTGTGAAGTTTACGGACAAATCGAAGCGAGTTCACACTAGTTGCAAAAGTTTGTGGGACAGAGCCCGCAACATATGTGGGACATACTCACAATATGTGTGGCCTAGCACCTGTATAATATCTGGAATCGAGTTATTAGCTCCCGTTTGCATAATTTATATTTTAATCGAGAATAAGCTCGTTAGACTGAAATTGAATTCACAAACAGCCAACACTTGCAATTTTCACAAAAAATTAAAAAGAAATTTGCTGTAGAATTGCCATAACTATCTCATGTCAACTCGCATGCCGAGAGACTCATTTTTTATTTATTTCGATAAAAAAACATTATTCTCGGATGATGATGATACATTCTTGGCATACTATAAATCGAATTGATTAAATGAATTTCGCAATCAATTTCAATTCAGATTGTTTCAGTTTGATGTTGCGATAACCCTGAATGAAAATATAAAACGAAAATACACAACAACAACAAGTTGACAGTCGAACATAGTTGCAGCAGAGAATATGAAAATAGTCAATTCATTTTTTTAGGTATAAGGTTTTAGTACAGGCACGGAAATTTGAAAACCGACACATTTGTGATTTGCTGTTTTTTTTAAATGAATTTTGCATGTAATTTTAAATGGAAAAATCGAAAAGTCAAGTAAAACACAGCAACAGAAAATGTGTGGGTTTCCAAATTTCCGCCCCTGTAGAATATTGGGTGCACGATGGTTATGATAATATTGTGTGTGTGTGTGTGTGTATTCATAAAGTATACACAAAATGGCTATTGTGGATAGCCGGGTAGTTGTACGTACACAATTTATGAAATATAATTGAAACAATTAAATAAAATAAATTGAAGAGAGCTAGTAAATGAATGACAATTACCACACAAGGGCTTACGGATACAATATATTATGGAAAACATATTAAAATATTACAATCGCCAAAACAGTGGAGATAGAGAAGTGATAATTAATATTGGTGGTAGGTTATATAAACCATATTTTTATGGAAGGGCAGGGAAAAACAATAAATTTATATTTTTGTTAATTGCTTTTTGACAAGCACTGTTGCCAGAGTGATAATGTGAAATGAACTGTTATGATAATAAATTTGTTTTTGATGTTCATTTTTTTCCCCGTTAATCAAATTAAATTCAATTTATATATTTGGCTGCTTTTAATACCTTCAACATTCGGGTCGTTTGTTAAAATCCAATTTTCCTCTTCATCGAAATGTGCATCGCCACCGCGTGCTGGGCCAGGATAAAATGCATGTGCCAAAACTTGCCCTGGACCATCGAAATCGTAGCCATCACCGTGATATTTCCTGTAAGACAATAGTTCGTTTATAAATTTATATTTTTCTCAGGACAAGACGAAGCAGGAAGCAATCAATTCTGAATCCTAAACTTTCGTAGATTAACAGACGAATCGACAGACGAAGATATAAAACCTGATAATGGGTTCGAAACCTATGCCAAACTTTTTCATCTCAGTGGCCATCGAAAGAACATTTGTTCTACGACTTTTGTATGTCTATCCTCGGCCTTTGAGTGGGTCGTCCTCGTCCTAGTCCGCACCTAATCCAAATTTGTGTCGAAGTGACGGTGCAAATAATGAAAGTGTATTTACGGCTAAAAGGTTGAATTCTCAAAAACTTGTCACGCACGTCAGACCTTTCAACAAGAATTTTATTTTTTTATGGAATTCCTCATTTCGACACTTATTTGAATTTTATACGATGCTCGACGGGTGAGATATATACACTAGTTCTACCCTCGCTATCGCCGTCCTAGAGCTGAAATACAAAAGTCATACAACTATTTTTCTTCCTGGCCAATGAAAAAGCTTGGCGTGTTTCGAAGCGGCTCCTTATGAGGGTGGAATATGCGCGTTGACTCTCGGTCTAATAGTTGAATTCTCACTTTGTTTGAAAAATAGATTCGTATTAGATAAAAATTCTTCTACTTCGTTCGTTTACCAAGACATATTCGAGAGCTACAAGTAAGTTATGATGTAGCTATGAAATGAGGTAGAGCTATGAAGAACACTGCTAAAAAAGGACTCAACTATCGTGCCAAAATAAACGCACAAAAATTAGCAAGCTATTGTGTTACCCAGTTGTGAAACTACCCAATTTTTTGAAGCTTCGGTGAATTTAGGGACGCACAATTTCTTAGAGAAAAGTTACTCGTAATGTCAACACCGGGGATCTAACTTGGGCCATCTCAATGGAAGTCTATGCCACCACGTCTCCATGTACGTTATCTTATCAAAAATTTCTTATTTCTCTCATTTCTCCTTCTTCTCCCATTTACCTGCCCAAGTGGACGTTGGGACAAAAAAAAGGTTTGTGGCCTGAACCCATATAATGTAGCACCGTATGACACAAAATAATTCTCCTAGTGCTTTCGTTCTTGAGAGTTAGTTAGTTAGAGGACATCGGTACAGCGTGAGTCTTTGTCACTATTGAGAGAAAAAAGGTTCTGGAAATGAAAATGGAAAAGTTGCTAATCCAGTCGTAAAATTCTCCATGTGACAACAAAGTTTCCGACAATTTCCGACTAAAAGCCAACTCTAATAATTTTCAAGCAGTGGCTGTTATGCATGTGAGTGAGCTATAGGTCTACCTTTAAAATATAAATTCTTATAAAACACGATTCCTTGGAATCTTTTTTTATTTTATTTATTTCCGTTGTAAGATCTGAATTACCAAAAGAAATCAGCCATCACCAGTAATTCCCCTTTTTTCCTTCAAAACTTTATACCCTCAGCAAAATCAGAAACTTTCCGTTAATAAAACCCATTATTCAATTAAATCCTTAGCTCATGTCTTGATAACAAAAAAAATCCTTTACAATATTCAACAATTCGATCAAACTACCGTGAACCTTTTTTGTTGGTTGTTGTTGTTCTTCTTTTTCATTTAATTGGAAATAATGTTCCAAAAGAGCCAGTAAAGAATTTGTAAAGCAACCCCCTCCGTATAATGAACACCTATATCAAAACAAATAATCAACTCTAAATGGTATTATTGAATTCAGAACTCCAAATATAGATTGGAGTGTTTGTATCCCCGAACCGTATAAAACCATGTCAATTAAACCGGAAAGAAAGAATCGAAAAAAAAACCAACAACAAAAACAAAACAAAAATTTCTGCTGAGTGTTGAGTTCAATCGCAAATAAAATACTCAAACCACTTCCTCTCTATCCTTCCTTCTGTTGCCTGGTGTATAAATGTTTTATGCAATACAAATAACAATCCACAACCGAAAATCCTGACAACATGGAAACAATATAAATAATCTAAGTACCAGACAATATACATTAACATTATGTTTTTATCATCCCAAAGATTTTGTAAATGCTCCACCGTATATAAAATGTCAAAAGTGTTTACTCCCGATTCCGATCCTAAGTAGAGTGTTTGTGTGTGTTGCCTCGTTCTTCTCTTTTGTTTAATGTGTCAAGCAATCATTCGATTTTTCACGATATATTACGTTAGCACGTTGTAATATATAGAGCATGGAGTAGAGACAGAGAGATAGTATTATTTACATCTGGGAATGGCACACTGAAGCATAATATTATTAATGGATGATGCGAGGAAAATTTCCAATATTACATGATGTACTAAAAGGATTTTCATTTTATTATTTTTAAAATTTTAAATTTGAAGTTTATATAGATCTGGGTTGGTTCTGGGGTTCGTGTTTGTAATGGAGCAATAAATATGTATCGCATAACATTTTCATTCGTTCGTTATATTGCATGGTAGCGGTTCCGTTTTCATTACATCCATATTATACACAAGAAGAATACCAAGATGCACATTACTTTCCTACATCGTTTTTATATGTATACATCCCAGTGTGGCTGGCATATCGCACAGTGTACAAACATTAAACATACCCATTCCATTTCACATTGTGAATGCACATTTTTATTATGCTACTAAAATGAAAATGTTTCGTCATCGGGTTAGATTTCCGTCGTCGACATAAATCTGAAATTGTCTCTTAAGATTTATGTAACGAAGGGATGTTTTATTCATTTCTCAAGCATCCAACCGAACTCAGTGGTGATTCGCTGAAGATCGAATGATTTCCTTGAAATTCCATTGAACAATTACACGAACTTTCTGTGTAAAATTGCTCTAGTCTTATTGGCGGTTTTGATTGAAGACTTAAGGGTAGTACACAAATGAAATCACGTTCATCCAGTGCTGTCATCAGATTGAAATCATTAACATTTAGATAATCACACATTTTTACGAGTCAACAGTATGTCCTACACCATCGCTTAGGGTGTGTATTTGGGAGTAGGATATAATATTGAATCATAAAAGTGCCTACTTGTTGAGTCATTAGTGAATCCAATCTGATGAGCGCACTGGAACGACGTGACATCATCGAGGGGTAGTTGTTGATCTTCTTATCGAGGGGTGACGCAATTTTTTGGACTAAACGGCATTTGACGCCCTCTGTCATGCCCAGCTCAAATTTTGCTTATTTAGTCGACATAAAATCATACGTTTCAGACCGGTTTGTCACTTAGACTCATTTATTCCATTTTGTATATACGGCCCACGAAGTGCGCCTTTCCTTGGACATCATTTGTGTACAACCCCTTGAGATTCGCCCGAATGCCAATAGGCCCAGTCCGGGCTTGAGGGAAGGACTCACAGAATAACATTCATGTACTCGCATTTCATCGAATCTTTTACCTCTTCTTATCTTCAACTGACACAAAATCTTTTACCTCATTTGTTTTAACATTCATTTGGCAATCTTTAACTATAGCCAAAATAATCATCAATTATGTTCATGCCTTGGGGCAAAATCACAGAGTCTTTCTCGTAATGGCATCTCTCGGCATTAAAGGTTATGTATTATGAGAACAAGACGAAGTTCAAAATAGGACGAGGTGTAAGACAACGTGACACCATATCGCCGAAGCTATTCACAGCAACTCTAGAAAGGGTTTTCACTTCCGTTTTGTCGATCACAGCCTTCTCGTACGGGCTAGAACCATGTTAGAACAGCTAAACAAAGAATCCAACAAAGTCGGTCTTAAGATGACCGAGTCATGACGAATATCAGCGAATACATAAACATTAAGATGGGAGATACCATCACATAAATAGTCGACAATAACATCTACATTGGTCACAAGTTAAAGTTATTGGCGACAATCAAATGGCTGAAGTGAAGCGCAGAATGGGTCTAGAATGGGCAACATTCGGAAGACTTTGGGTAATCTTCAAGAGGAAAATGAATAACAGCCTGAAACGTAAAATGTTTGATTCGAGTGTTCTCCCTGTGCTACATGTAAAGTGGAAACTGTAACATTGACAAACTCATCGCAAAACAAGCTAAGAATTACTCAAAGAGCCAAGGTATGGTTGATACTTCGCTCACAGAGAAAAAGCCAAATCAATGAATTCGGAAGCAATCAAAAGTCGTTGATATCATGGAAATAATAGCGTCTCTTAAATGGAACTGGGCGGGACACATCGCGAGGGTGACAGACAAACGTTGGACTCCTCCCATTTATGAACTGGAAACCATTCACAAAACGAGTAACGGACAGACCATCAGAACGATGGATAAACTCAATCGTACAAGCAGGAGGTACAAAATGGCTCAAATGAATCGATCAAAAATTTGGATCCGAAATGGAAGGGAAAAGGGGACGCAGTGGATTCAGCAGTGGATATAAATGGCTGACGAAAAAGGAAGAAGATACATCTGTTGTGGACGATTGATTTTAAGCATTTTCGCTTGTCGCCCTCGATTCGATCAAGATACAACTCACAAAGTTGCCTGGTATCTACCGTCCATAATATAAATATTTATCGTTGGTGGCGACAGCAAAAATGTGAAAAGAATTTCCAGCGGTCCAATTTTCATTTTATTTGGATTTCATTTCGTTAACTTTGTAAACTTTGATGATAATCATCGAAAACGTACTCGTTGTCAGTGAAATTTCAGCTCAAGAATTTGTGGTACTTATGCACAAACTTTGTCTTCACATCTCCATTCCAGCGTGTGGTAAATTGCTTCAACCAGACACATCCTCATTCATTTCAATGGTGACAATTTTATGTACGACATTCGCCATCGAAACTACCGAATGTAAATAGACAATTAGACATATCCAAATTTATTGGGTTAACCGTTAACCCGGAGTCCTTTTACGGAACACCAAGACTTCTTATAAACGAATGAAACTTCCAAACTACTAATCACAGAATGTTACAGAATTTTGTATGGATGTAACACTATACACCATACGCCTACCGAAAAACGAATATCAAAAATTCATTTCAATCCCTTGAATGAAAACTCCATTAGATTGCTAATTTAAGATTGTTCGACAAACTCCCACCTCCCCCAATCCCTCTCTCCACCACACTATATCGAAAACTTTGTCAAAGCAATTTGACAACATCGAAAGTCAATCCGGCTGTATTGCATGTATACAGAGAACAGTAAAGGACTATAAACATCGCAATAGGATGAGCTCTACACACATATAATATCGATTGTATTGCAAGCAATTACGAACTTAATTCGTGGGAAGCATTTGCATAAAAGTTTTGTATAATATACGAGATACACACAACAACATGCACTGTAGGTAGTTGAAATTAAAATGGATCTGTAATGAATACGGTGTAGTCTGGATGTGGAAGAAATATACTGGCGAACGGCATATTGACAACATTTAAATTAAGGATTACTTCGAGTCTATACACGTTGCTGGTATATCATTCCAGGTGCCTGGTGGAATTTTCCTTTGTGAGACACCAGAAGAGTTATACGAGAGGATAGAACTTTGGTTTGATTATTTGCTTCATTCTGTATTGGTTTTTCTTGTCTTTTAAAAGTATAGTGCAATAAGACTTACCTTGCAAACAGCACTTGAATGTCAGCCTCATCACTGTACACTTCTCGGAACGTTAATGGAGAACTTCTTGCCCAAACATCCAACGCATCGTGTAAAACCCGTCTGACTTGCCCGACATTAAGCGTAGACATAGTTTGGTTTACCAGACTGAAAAGAAAGATAAAATGTTTTATTATTTGTTTGTGTAAAGTTATATTGCGAAATGGTTTTTACGATTTCACAGAAATGTCTGTGCACTTCATGTATCCATTCCATTTTCTATTGCATTTTAGGTTTCTGAATTTTACACAACAGAAAAAAACACAGAGAGGACCCGTACGGGTAGTATGCGACATAATAATAGTAATCCGCCTGACAACCCTTTGGTGGGTCAGAGGCTAGATCACAATTTACTAGTTTCGCTGATTGTGGTTCTACTTTTGAGATCCTTTCAATACCGAAAGTTTTTACTGTGCCAGTGGTAAGCTGCGCGACAAACCTAAGCTTTGAGATGTTCTACAACTTTTCTTAAGTTGCTGACATGAACCAACACAATTGTAAAACATTTCAAAGATGTAGCCTGCGCCAGATAATATGTAGCGCAAATAGCACTGGACTGATCCTAAATTTGACCTCACATTCTTGACTATCTTTCAGTAAAGACATTTTTTATCGAATTGGATTACTCAAGTTTTCGTGATGACAGAAAGAGCAAAAAGATGGAAATTCATTTTATTGCTGATTCAGCACCTTGGGGAAGGGGTGACCACAAAAGATGTTCCCTTATTCAAGGATTCGAATAACACGTTGAAAACGTAAGAGTGGAAGCATAAGAAGACTCTCCTCATAAGCCGTATGGGTCTAAAAAGTTTGATCATTCGAAGCTGGAAAACATTTCAACGAACGCATTTAAATTGAATAATCTTTCAGCTGCGAATATCTTTATTTTAACAGCCATCCAAATCTGAATAATTCACATTAAAACGCAAGATACAATTTATATTTCATTGCATTTTAAGATCATGCCATAAAATTTTCTAATAAAATACACTCTCTCTCTGAGACTACAGACTACGGTATGCTTCCCACTGCTGCTGCATAACCAAATTATAAATTCAGAAGGACGAGAAAATGACCGTATTCGAATAAATAAAATTACGTGTAATGCAGAATGTGTATGATGAGTATGAAACACGAGATATATTACAAAGATACTTTGTTGCCATACCAGTCATTTTGGATATGGTGTGATGGAAAAAGTTTCCAAGATTAAGATAATTCTTTCTGCTGCATAGCAGATGAATTTCACCGGAATAGCAGTTAAAATATTGGCGATATTACAATGTCGCCACCGTTATTCAGACATTGATTGGCATTTGCAAAACAGTGTGGTGGTGTGTGGTTAGCATATGCACGTTTTAATTAACTCATCAGAGTCGGGGGTAAAGTTCTTCACGTTCAAGCATTAAATAGAAGCGTTCAGGAGTCATCTCATTGAAAAACTTTCTGTTCCAAAGCTGAAAATTACGTGAATACCATAACACCGACGAGATATAAATTGTGCATGGCCTCGACGAACTGTCGTTGCTATTAAACAAATCTTTTTTCTTGTGACTTTACCGACAATTAACAAATGGAAATTCTTTTTCTTTTAAAGTTTACGAGTGCTTCTGTTCATAAAAGCTTTTATACAAAGCAAAACAAACGACGTTATGCCCAACGGGCACGCAAATATGCTTAAAATATCACGAAACTGTGTGGTTGCAGTTTTAAATTATACTGTCGCCGTATGATAGAGGGAAAAAAAACAGAGACACTCTTGAAGACTTATATGTCTGTAGAATCACACAAAATTAGAGATTGACTCAAGTCTTAAGCCAAATACGAAAAATGATTTTACATAAATGCTTTGTAGTACGATGACTAACTCATGAATATTTGAAGTACTGAGTTCGAGACCCGCCTGTTTTAATGCATTCACCCGGAAATATACAATGACCAAAGAGCTAAACAACAACTCGGTACATCTTGGCGATAAAATATGACGCTCATCATATCGTATTTGTTGATTTTTGAACAGATATCTGTCTAGCACTGCCAACGTTTTGACGATTACATATGAGAATTCAACTCGCTTTTCCTGGAAAGTTTTCGTAGAAAGGAAACATTCATAAATTTCATATGCTCCAGAAGAATGATCTAGCTGTTGTTGTTGGTAAAATATTCAGACATGACAACGAGGGAAGTTGTTTCGGTGTTCGTTCATCATGTGTGCAACATTTTGTTTTACTTGATTACATAGTGTTTGACTAGCTCAACTGGAAGGAAATGGGTTGCATCGTATAATTTGGATAGAAAATAAAAAGGAAAACGTAGCATGAGTGTGTGTTAGGCGCGCCTGTATAGTATGACTTTAACGAAACCCGATCAATTTCCCAATAATGAGTTTCGTATTCGACCGTCGTTTAGCATCCGGGCCTGAGGGTAGAAGAATAATGTTTTGAGTAGAGATAATATGCCGATGGAACCGTGCGATAACGAAGAAAGTAATTTTACACCCAGAAAATCATAAATTCTTTAACCAATTGGTACAATTCTTATCACACCGACCGAGATTCAAACAAAAACAAGAAAAATATTGCGAAATGTTTTCGGTTGGAAATCGTACACACATCAGAGGGGGTGATATGACAATCCCATTTTGAAATTATACCCCGAAAATAGCTTGTACACCACACTCACACGCTTGAAATTTAAATAATTTCCGTTACTCTTAGTCGCGGAAGGAAATATATGCAAACTCAAAACCCTTTACAACCAAACATATGAAATATTCTCATGAAACATTTCACGAATGGATGAAAGTCATCGGATATGTTTTCGTTTTTGGGAGGATGCAGCAGCAAGAATTCAGTCGGTAACATTGTACGAATATGTATATAGAGCCCAACGTACTATTCACTATGTGTATAGAAACAAATGGGACGAAATGAATTTATGCACCCTCTATTTCACCAGGATTCTGTGCTCTCTCTGGCTCTGGATGACTACGGATAAATTTTTATTTATTTCGTATACAAGTCATTTGCTTTTTTGTGTGTACTTGCACGTGTTGACGCCAAATTGTTTTGCTAATGAATTCATTTATTTATATTTGCGTATAAATTTGCTCGGTGCTGTGCCTGTCGTCGCTTCGGAACATTTCCAAAGTGCAACTGGTTGGTGTTGGTTTGTGTTAAATTTATATTCGAGCAAAAAAGCGTCGTATAGCAGTCATGGGGCGATGTTTTCATCCGTGAGGCGTTAACTACCTTGTTTTGTTGACGTTTCTTTTGATGACAATTCAGGTGAGAAAATGTCAATTCAGAGCAGTGATAAATGATTTTTTTGAGTACACAATATGTATTGATGCTACACCCGGCCTACGGCATCTTCTGTTCATCAGTCGGTTGCATAGATCACTATACACTTCACCGCGCTATAATGAGAGCGGTGAAAAAATACAAATTTTCTCACCTGAATTGTCACTTTGTTTTTGTTTTGAAAAATGATGTAGCAAATCAATGCTTTCGTTTGGTGGAGAAAATGGGGTGATTCCGAGGGGTGAATCACTTAAATTTATTCCCATTCAATTTCAAAATTTCAGAAGTGCCTCACGCCTCGAGTGGTTCAAGAATGAAAGACATTGTGTTTACATCCAAGGCTGTTTAATACTGAGAAGTTCTCGCCAGCAACATGATGATGTGGGGAAACTTTGTGTATGTAAAATCATCAGAAGCGGTGTGTAACCGTTTATCTGAAAAAATGGCGGATGGCACTACCTCCACAGAGTAGAAAGCCTTGTTCACATCTGGTCAAATAAAAAATTTCCACTTAAGCATATTGTCCTCCTCCTAACTTCAAGCTGGTTGAAAGCATCTCTTTTGTTAGAATTTCCTATTTTCTACCCTCGGTAAACAAATAGTAGTTCGTTGTTTAGGCTGTGCCTTTTGGACATGTGTTTCGACATAGTGATGAAATCTCTAATTAATTTTAAGAACTTAGGGTTTCTAAAACTCATTTCGCCCACTGAAATGGAATTATATCGAGAATAGAAAATGAGGAATTTGAATTGATTGTCCCTCGAGCAACGAACATCGTGTCCCTAAAATCGTACATTTTGTCACGATTGATGAAAAATTCTATTTTCATTGTTTGTCGGTACTAGTCGTAAGCTTTCCTAACGAGGCGAAGCGGAGTTGCTTTCAATGCTTTTTCTGTCTTTCAAAAAAGTTTCTTATTTCGTCTCTGAGTTGAGAAATAGTTGGTGGATTTCCTAACGGCCCTTAAAGAAATTTCGGGCATCATGATTCAAAAATTGCCAACCCAATACACACCAAGTTTAGAACAGCAGACGGCAGTCTGATCCACATTTATACGCTGCTGTAATGAAAATTTATTGCGAGGTTCAAAATATTGTCCAAGTTTTTCTGCTTCCAGATAAGTTTTCTTTAAAACTTTTTTGCAAGCGATTTACCAAGTGAACATAGTGTTTAGAACAACGGTCTGTATAATTAATCTAAGGCTTACCAACATCAACTTCGAAGTAATTAACGTTCGTAAAGTAAATTGTAATATTTTAAATATAAAAGAAACTTTAGAACTTCAAAGTAAACTAGGTCCGCAAGTAATTTTTCGTTTTTCTTTAAATTATAACTGCAGCTGTTGCTGGCATACGAATTATTCACACGATCAAATATTTACACTTTTAAGTTGCTGGAAACAATTCTTCTGATTTTGAACATTAAAACTTTGGAATTTTAAGCTCTGTGTAATTTGAGCTCAGTATTAACTTTTAATCGCTACTACATGCGGAAAGTTGTCATTACATGTGCATATGCCTTCGTGGAAAGAGGTCATTTCATGTACATGTGCACGTAATATCCACTTTTCACATGGTACAGCAAATAGAATAGACTACGATGGACGCTGGAAGTAATTTGGGAAAATTTTGTGATACGAGTCGAACTCACGAGTGTGTACTAAAACAGCAGGCCATTGAAAGCTTGCTGCTTAAATACACAATCGTGAGTTCGATTCGTATCGCGAAATTTATCCATCATGTAATGAATGACTTCCGCCGCATACAACGTAATCTACTGTTCAGTAAACATTAATTTTTAACATTAAATTTTAGCGAACAATTTAAACAGCTAGCTAGGTCGAATATCGAATCTCTTACCATTCACGAGCGCCATGATGATATAAGCCACGTATTCGCTCACTCAAAGGAGGTTGTGATGAGGTTCAAATAAGCATCACACCCTAATTGAGTGAGTAAACAAATGACCTGAAAATAATTGCACCTTGTACTCGATGCGATGATCTCATATTTACACATTCCCTGGATTTTGTTTACAAAATTACAAAACACGATTCCTTTCAATAAATAATTATTCAAATCACATAAAACAAACGCGCGCCGTTCACAACAAAGTTTTCATTTTTCCATTTCTAAATTAGATAAACAAAACACCCATCCCCCATCCCCGACGACGACGACACAAACGTTAAACTTTTCCACTCCATAAAAGATATCAGACAGTTTTTAGTGGTGCACAACATGAAGAAATTTTCCAAATTATTAATTTTCTTGAAGTTAACAGTTTGCATGTGTAATTAATATTATTTTAATTTTATTCAATTTCTTTCTTTGCTACCCTTAGGGGGGTCGCGGGTGATGAGATGGGGTGTGTGTTGAGGTTTTAGAGCAAAAGCATCGTACTTTTTAATAAAATGAAAAAAGAAAATTCAGAGCATGGAAAAGTAGTGATACAATTATCGTTGCGAAAAACACATCGTGCAATATGGTGTTAAACCGAGATACATTGCTTGTTTGTTGGTTGTGTATGATATTGTGGAAGAATGTTTTATTTATACGAAGAGCTAATTCTTACACAACCATTTAGCTCCTAGTTTTTCAGCATAACGATGTACATATACGTACCGTACACACAGTCACTTCGTTTACCCGCAGAACCAGCAGAATGAAAAACAAAACGAAAAACTTTCCCAGCAATGACCCAAAAGTGATTGTGCAAAGCTTTTTCATCTTATTACATAAGCATTGAGTGAAGATATTAAGCTCAGAGACTTAACGCCATAATTAATGTATGCAAATTTGGTGCGGGGAAAGAAGGTACGATCGCGGCGCGTTTCTTTTCTTACATCCATAGCATATTAGGCACGAATATTTTTGTGGATTTTGTTTTTTTCCCTGTGTAAATTTGTTCAATTACACATCGGTATACAGATTGCTGGAACAGTTTTTTTTTGTTTGTTTTTAGTTCAATGTTCTGAAAATAATTTACGCTAAATTATGGGTGTATTATGCTAACTGCATTCTGTTTGAACATTTGAGCACACTTTGTATTTTGATATTTGAAATGGCGTGGTGATGGAGTGAGAGATTGCGCGGGGTTTTTGTATGGAAAGTTAACTTACTTGGAAAAGAATTGCTTTAACAGTCGCGGGATTACGGGTTCGCTCTTTCAATTTTAAGCTACATTAAGCAAGACAAACTGTTTGCCCCTCGTCTAATTGAAGACAGTTTTTCTGTGTTATTTTCAAACCAATTGTTGTGTGCAACTAACCGTATGAAGATATGACGATGATCATACAGACCATTCTCATATACTTCCAAGAACCCCTTCAGTTTTCGCTATTCGCTATGTTTATATTAAGAAACTCCACCTTTGCTCTAATAAGTTATCGTTTGCTGAACGTAAATTCTTGTGAAATGAGAAGAGAATGTGTCTTTAGTGAACTGTGAAGAAGTTTTACACAAAGCAAAACAATTTCCTTTCCTTCAAAAGGGAATGATGGAAAAACTCTCTATGTACAGCTCTACACTACACACTCTACATCATTGACGATCTCTACTCAATCATAATATTACAAAGTTTAAGTAAATAACTATAGCTTTTATCATACGCTGAACTTTCCAGCACAGAACGAGATTTATATTAGCTTTCTCCAACGCTTTGATATCTAGACAAATATATGCAATCAAAATGCAAACACGTTTTGTATACACACCTGTGTGTGTGTGCACACGTTTCTCACTTCGAAAGAAGCAAACAAAAAAGGCTATTTACTACCTGCCCCATGTGAAAGTTGAACATTACATAGCAGCATGCTCCGTGCGAAAACATTCGATAGCGAAGTGGGTAAGTCATCTACTTTCCACTACACGATTGAACTGTCAGTGCGAGCGTTCGAAACCCAACCACAACAGAAAAAAAACCGATTGTCACATTGTCAGACGTGCATACAAAACACAGCTGATTAAATCGGTTCAACTCTGATTTAGATGTTGATCAGTGCTGTCGCATGACTTACCAAGACATTGCTGGGAGCCGCCGGTATTCTATTCTTACTAATTTCGTTTCTAGTACACTAGATGCGACATTTTTGGATAATTTCCCATGAACTTTTATGTGAAATTTCACTTCTGCATGTGACAGGCAGTAAACCAACCTACATTGGATGCTGCTACGAACTTCATTAATTTGGAAACAATTTGCTTCGGTAGCTGTTTTTCGACAAGTGTATTTGCAAACCTCTCCTTTGGCTCGGATTTCTAATCTCTACACTCTTGTCGGAAAGACACTTACTGAAACTTGTTGCTCAAATACACATTTCTGAGTCTCCTCATGTAATGAATTACTTTCGCAGCATCAAATGTAAACTACGACTACTGTGAAAAAGAATCCTGCACAGTAACCCCGGGGAAAAAAACGTGTGAACAATTTAAATCAGAAAATTCTCATAATTTTTGCGATATAATTTCGTTTCGATTTGTGCGATGTAATAGCCAAGTTTTATGTCCTAGACAAACGCTTTTAGCTAAACGACTTCGTATTACATACATTGCAGATAAATTTTGTTTTCTTGTAACTTCGCATAGAAACAAGAATTTTCTTTTTATTATTTTATTGCCCCGAATGTACACAATAGTTTATATTGGTGTTTATGGCCGAAAGCAATACATAAAACGGGGGGCATAAGAAACTATACCAAACATATCCAAACATGAAAAATCACTTTTCTTCAAATTCATGTCGTGATGCTGTCCCAATGGGAAGCCAATAGGGATTCACGTATGGGCTTTGTCGTAACATTTTTCTCTGTGTATAAATATCCTGTCAGACTTTTGTTTTCCAATTTTTTTTGTTCTTTCTTTTTTTTTTGTGTTGTGTGTTGTTCTCTGTGATATTTTAGTTTTCTGTGTTATAGTATACACACACCCGCCAGTTCCAAAATAAAGTCCATGTTTTTGTTCACATGCATAGGTATATGAATACCCGGTGTGTTAAAGATTGTTCTCGTGTTCTATGTGCAACAAACTTCTTTTTTAGACCAGTACCGAGTACGAAGGTCTTATGTTTTCACTCTTACGTTTGTGGCACGCCGAATTCGAATCCCTGAGTAAGGTCAAACCTTGTGTGGTCACCACTAGATTCCAAATCAGCAAACAGAAAATTTCCAGGAAGTTAGTCAAAAATTTGGGTTCAAATTTGAAGATAGGTATTTTTGGGCGGCCCATGCTTTAGCTAAAGTTCTTCAACAGTTTTAGCGTGTCTTTGACATATTTAAGGAAAAATGCACGTTGTAGGTGTGAATACACCAGGAAATGAGCGACGCCGACAGGAGAAATAAGTTAATTAACATCGGTTCAGTGGATTGTAGACCCCTTAGAATGAGGGCAGCTACCCGAACTTTATCCGACTTTCCTCATTTTGGATTCGTTTGAAAAGTATTGGCAATACCAATCCACAATCCAGGAAAAAAAGTTTTTTGGAATACGGTCAGTGGTTCATGTGGCTCTTATGGCCGTGCCACACAATAAGTGATGTACACACCATATTCAATTTTCCATACGATTTGACAGATAAAATGTCAAACAAATATGAGGAATGACAAAATGTATGAAATATTGGCTGTATTGTGTGTACGGTTAT
>JANTFA010154562.1:0-10858 GCA_026413405.1 Phytosciara flavipes
GAATATCACCAGCTGTACAATGGGCCCAACGGTGGCCTCCGTACGAATCTTACTCCGGTAAGATGGCTGGAGTTAATTGAAAAAAACCTATCAATTGTCATGGTTTTGTATGTAGTGTAACTTGTTTGACGATAGATGGCAGGTCGATTTCAGTAAAGTAATCGAAATTCACCACAGAAACTCTGAGTCGTACGCGCATCTGATCCACGTTACTTCCTTTGTTTATATACTTCGACCGAGCCCTACCTAACGCACATTCGTGGTCAACAATTGAGTTGCTAAATGAAAGATTTTCTGGAAAATGTCACTTTCGTAACGTCAATGACGAAACTTTGGCCGCAAATGAGGAGTTATGCAAGAATGACGTCCACCTTTTTCAGTGCTGCCAGTACATTTGAATCATCAATGACTCCACAAATATGCATTTTATAAAGTCAAATGTATAGAGAGAACAAAAAAATGCATATTATTGATGATTCAAAGGTACTGGCAGCACTGAAGAAGATGGCCATCATTCTTGCATGACCCCTTGGAGTCGTAAATGCAACGAAAAATTACAATTTTCCCAACATCACTGACGATGGAATTACCCATATATATAGTACAGAGTGTGGTGCGTTTTTTTTTCCTCTCTATAATAGTTACTTATACCTGGGTGGGTTGGGTATCGATATATTTTTTTTGTTCTCTGTTGTATACAATCATGTACCCATGGAGAAAAAAAAACGTTAACGACGACGCGATATAACATTTAAGATATAACTATAATGAAAAATAATTGACGAGTCCTTGAATAAAGAATTTTTTTTCGTTGTTGTTGTTCTGTATTTGTGTTACGGAGAGATGTTTTAGACAAGGGTACCATTTTATCACCATGGGATTTGGATACGGAGCAAAAAAAAATTCATTAATGTGTTTGTGTAAAAAGAGATATTTTGTAATAGTCAATGCGTAAAGAGCGAGACCTTTTTCATGTATAGAATATACAATTGGGAGGATTGAACATTTTTTAAAGGGAACTTTTCTTGTCTCCCTTTTTATCCCGATCTTTTATTTTTCATGGATGCTTTGCCAGGAGGCATCACTTCAATTGAATACCATTCAAAAAAAAAACTAAATAACTTGTTCCTATCCAATACACACTTCTAGTACTCTTCCCAGTTTTGTTCCATTCAAAATTTGTAATCCGATTTGAGTTTCTTGATGAGTTTATAATGGAACCAAAGATCTTTCGTCCCACACCGAATCTACAATTCAATTCTGCCGGGTCATTATATTCCCTGAATCATCACTATTGTAGTTTGTGATTCACTTTTCTGCGAAGTAATTTGCAGACTATTTTACACTGAATTTGTTAGCAAACGACAATTTTAATTTTGCTAACATCTTCGAACTCATATCCGGTCAACTAACAGACACCCAGTCATGTTAGCCGGTCGTAAAAGTGTTGTCGGCATGCACCGGCAAAAAATTGCCTGGCGGCGGCAGAATCGACAGTGCCACTGGTTGGCTGAAACCGTTTTCCAAGTTTCCCATTTTAAAATTCCACTATTTTAAGTATGTTGGTTTTATGAAAATTCAAATGAGGCTTCGGGCCGAAAAAAATCGACTAAACCAATAAGTAAACCGCATGGACTTTTTCATCAATAAGTCAAGGAAGCAGGCTGGTGTCAAGTTGACAAGTACTGCTATTTGAAGCCAGATTTAAGATGATCTGGTGCTCGGATCTCAAGATCGAATGGGCGCCTTCATCTTAGTCCTTTCAACAGTAGTTCATTTTGTTATTGAAAAAATCCACGAAATAAAATTAGAGGGAAGTCAGAACGGATATTGCAATATTCGAGGTCTTTTGTCGATAGCAGATGACTACCCTGTATCTGAAAACTTCAAAAACGGTTGAATTTTCCGAAACAACTGGACTATGTTCAAAAATATTAGGCTACGCTTTTATATTGTGACTGAGTCTGTAGACTCTTAGGGATGAGTTATTATTGTTATGCTATGAAAATTTCAATGTGGAATAATGAATACATTAAATTGGTATATACCAATCAACAAACCATATTGCAAACCGTGGGTGATATACACAATGTGTGCTTATCATCGTTTACTGCTCATATGCAATTCAGTAATGATGTATGCAACTTACGCCTCCTGGTGTTCAATGTTGTACGAATGTGTTTTATCATACTAGTGGAATACATGATCTAGACACTAGTGCAAAAAACGTGTTACCAACCGTATGCTAGTACGGCTTCGCCTCGGATTCCAAATCTGACAGCTAGTGCGATAATATTACGTTCGAACGAGTCTCGTTCCATAAATAACTATTAAATATAATCGATGCTAGAAACAAATCACTTATGAATGTTCAATGAGCATTACACATCTAATTATCATCACATGAAAACTGTATAAAATAAAGTTAAGGAGGTGCTGAAGGCTATATCGATTGATATTTAAACGCAAAATCTATTGTTTTCGTCAAATTATAAAATCAAATCTCACGACAAGCATAGTAGTCTTTACATTGGATGCGGCGAAAGTAATTCATTACCATGATGAGGGAACCATTTTGTGGTAAAAACAAATTTACAAATTTATTTTTGAACCGACGTTACCGAAGCAGATTGCTTGCAAACACACAAGGGAGTTTGCTATTGTCATAAAATTGATTTCGAACTAATGAATTACGTAGCAGCGCCCAGTGTAGTCTGGTTTACTGCCTGACATGAATAATGAACCGAAAATATTCCTCCATGTAAAAGATCATTTTCGCAGGGGGCTACTATATTGCCATGCTACGTTCAACTTTCGCATGGGGCATGCATTAATGGGATGATTTGGTTATATACAAGGAGGAAACTTGTATTTTTTGCCGAAGACGAGTTAGATGTAACCCCGAGTGGAGCAACCAAAAATAAAAATTTGCAGAGTGAAGTATCGTCCGATTCATCCCCGTAAGAGAAACACTCACTGCGTTAAGTAAAAAATATTACTCAAAAACGTGAGATAGAGTGAGGTTGCTTCACGGGTGCAAAACTAAAACTCAAGTTGTTGAAGTAGAATACATTTTTTGACAATGACACACCAATGGTATGGAATGGTATTTCTTGTGTTTTTACTGACCCCGGCTTCGCCTCATACAAAAGCGACCACTTCCATCATTGGTGAGTAATGTACTTCTCCGAATGGATCGTTGCTAGGTATGGTGTGCGTATTCCTGCTGTTAGTTTATGTAACATGCAAACGAATGGTATATCTTTTGAAATTTTTATTCAAAAGTTGGTGGTGTTGATTAAAACTATTTTAATAACATGATTGATTTTCGAATTGAATGCAAATTTCATTAGAATTTAACATGCAACTTCGTAGTGTGCATTTTGTAGTTGTTGTCATAATAGGATGGATTTGCTTACACGTTTATAATAATTGCTAGAATGCTAGTACGCAGTTGGATTTGTGATGTTTCGTGTGTTTACTGTTTACATAAACCAGCTTAGTAGTTAAGTAAGAAATATTCCACTGAGAAAACATTCATTTGTCGCAGTTCTTCTGATGGTTGTTTCTTCTGCGAATGTTAGGTAACGTCCATAAAATACATCCGCATTTAGAGTAGGTAGTTGGGCTTAGAAAAGTGTGAAGATAAAAGATATGGAAAAACCGCAGACGGGGTAGGTATACGAAGGTCAGAGAAAAAACGAGATAAAAAACGACATAAATTATGGATGGCATCTCAAAAAGTAGTCGTAAAACGTTGGCCTTTTTTTGTGAAGACAAAATTTTTTACTTTCGCATACAAGAAGAGAACCGTACCTGCAACTACCAACTGGAACGAATCAGTTTTTTTTTGCACAATTTTAATGTTGAATTTATGGTAAAAGATTTTTTTCTTCAGTTAATCCATTCAATCTTCAATCGGTACCACTAATGAATGATTGAATGAAAAAATTGACATAAGTTGTAGGCAGACCGACACCCAATTGTGCGTTTCTATTCCTTTTTTTTGCGATGACCGTTATTACAAACACACAAACATCAATACTTACACCTTTGCTGTGTACGAAATGTTGAAATGACCAAAAGCGACATTTGCTTAATTTATGTCTGACATTTTGCGGAATTCCATTCTAGCAGCTGGATGGTTATTCGATGTGTATGCATATTTTATGGGTTTATAAATATACGGAGAAGCTCCACTCGTCAGGACGACTAAATAAACTTGTATAACCTAATGCATAATGCATTCGGAAAGCAAACCAGCTGGTCAAACTGTCTGAAAGTAAATTCAAAACAATGTCCCGTCATTAATTGTATGTGTGTGTGGTTGTTAGGTTTCTGCAATTTGATGATGATGATTTGACTCACGGAACGGAACAATGGCGCTCCAGTTGATGATATACATTTTGTATCGTTCTTTCTGTGTATCTAGTTAAAACGCTCATACCAACACAGCGATATATAAATTACATCGAGAACATAACGAAAAGATCTACCGAAAAATATTGTGACAATTTACGGGTTTTCACATTGAATTCATTTTGGGAATGCCCTAAATAGAAACCAAATTGTACCCCCAGACACACACAATTTATACATTCAGTCGAGAACAAAAAGAGAAAGTTGTACATAATATCCAAGGATCGGCAAACGTTAATTTATAATTGGATTGAGTTTGTTGTTGTTGTTGTAGAATGTAGATGGTGTATTTATAAGGGCTAGACAATTGGTAAGTGTAATAAATGTCACTGCAAAAGACGCACATACATTTTATTGTCATTGCTTTGATGTTTATTTATCTTCCAATTTAATTTCACTGATTGAATAATGTGATCAAATATTTGATGTTAGGGCTGCACTTTCAGCAAACTTATTCCACTTCTTTAACACGAAACATATGCACATTGTATGCGTCGATGCATGCTGTTCATATTAATGAGTAGTTGAATGCAGAAAGTGAATGTGCGACTTTAGCTAATTATTAGAAAAATGAAATTCCATTGATTAGGCTTCGTTTCAAATAGGCTGATGATGTCAATTGAATCCTTTGGATAGTTAACCAAAAAAGACTGTAACGCACGCCGCGACGAAGTCTCTTACGATTCCATATATCTAGTTTACGTAACCCCACTACTTCCGTAATCCTAGTACCTTCGCAACTCTAGTCTGACTGCATATCTAGTACAAGCGCGATAGCGCGAGTTTAAATAGCCCACACGAAGTACAGCATCAAAGACTCATAGAGCCGTCTAGTCTAAGACCCCAATTCCTTTTTTATAACCGAAATACAACTCCATTTAAAATCACAAAAATCGGGTTAAGTTTACTCGATTCATAAGCAGAAAACACTTAGGGCTGATTAAGGGCTTCAGTTCAATGGCCCTACTTCAATTTCGTTTGATCAATATTCTATTCGCGCTTCATTGATGAAACCGAAATCACGAAATTCGAATGAAATTTTACTCGAGTTATTCGCAAAAAAGTGTCAGGACCGAGTAGCGGCCTCAGTTCAAGGGCCTTATTTCGTGACCCACTGATCTGATTGCAATAAACTTGCTATCTCTTGATCACACTTGATCACACATCTTGGGCGACACTTGGGGCCTTACTTAACCCGGTTTCAATGCATTTTTCCTGAACTGGTATTGTCACTATCTGTGATTTGTAGCTATATTTACTCTTCCAAAGTGTTTCTATATGCATCCCTAAATGCTATGCACTTACCGTCTTCGGCTCAAATTCTGATGATTGTTACAAACGGCATATTAAACCTAATAGCCCTGTGAACTTCGTACGGTGCTAAAAATCATAAACATTGACAGCCTATCAGAAGCGCAAAGCCAAATGAATGGAAGTCTATTTTACTTATAATTCGCTTATGCCACACATCCCCTTTCTGCATTTAGGTATTCGTATAACAAATTGACAGCATTGTGTTCTTTGACGCATTTGTCATTTTCCATTAGTCAACATCGAAATCAAAAATATCACCCACGGCAAATCTTCATGAGCCATCTTCATCAAAGCGATTGTTATCGAAATTATCAACTCGTTTGATTGAACCTCAAACCATTGACAGTGTG
Source organism: Phytosciara flavipes (assembly GCA_026413405.1). NCBI lineage: Eukaryota > Metazoa > Arthropoda > Insecta > Diptera > Sciaridae > Phytosciara > Phytosciara flavipes. The sequence goes on from JANTFA010154562.1 coordinate 6,084, forward strand.
GCGGGGATAGTCCACGATAGTCACATGAACTCCAATTTCTATAATTAAATCCTTTATTGAATCGCAATAAGCATAACGAATTTATAGTCAACTTAAAACATCCGAACGTACAGTTTGACATCCAATTGAAATATACATTGATGCGCTGTGCCATCGAACACCGCATGAACGCAATTAATTTTGGAAAAAATACACATCTCGCTCGCCACATTCGCTCTTTATGTGATGAACCAGAGATAGAGGGGGAGCATTTTTTTATGCGATTCACCGAATATTGCGTCAAGAAGTGTAACATTGATAACGTAAACATAAACGCAAAAACCTTAGGACCGCACCGTCACAGCTCACACCAATCTAATACATCTAAATTAAATGTTTTGGCGTTTTTTGTACATCGTGGAAACATTATGTGTTTGTACGAAAGGTTTATCGCGAAAATTTAATTAACAATGGTTTGCCAGTAAAGCAATAGGTATACACCATGCAATGTCTGTATGATTTGTATGGATACACATTTTATATGTGCCCAACTGTGTAGTGTAGTGTTTTCATTTCCATGAATTAATATCACCGGTACGGAAAACATAACCATACCCATCACATACAATCGAAACTGATAATGTTGCTATCGCATAAGGTGTAGTACTTTCGCATTTTTTCTTCTATTTGAATATTTTATCATCGAACAAGAGTGGAAAACTATATATTAAATTGCGAGTTGCGAGTTGTGACAGATCAAACGATAATGTCTTTTCGATGGATAAGAACGCCTGGGTTGTAAGAATAAATTTTCTCGTTTAAATAAAAGGTGTGACCTTCGAGAACAAGGCGTTTTATTATGGGATTGATATCTAGGCGAATATGTTGAACACCCATACACTCTATTTGAAATGTAAATCTAGTGCAAAATAAAGCATTTATTACTCTAAGCGAATCCCTTAAAGCGCTGTCCATAAATGACGTCCACCATTGAGAGGGGTAAGGGATCTGGCCAAAAGTCAAAGTGTGGCACGCTATATCATTTATGGATGGCGCCTAACATAATGAATTCTAGAAATGTCTACAAACTAACTCTAAATGTCTATGTTTACACGAATGTTCCAAGAGATGTGATGTGTCGCTTTTTTTTGCAAAGTCAATATAGTCGCCTTTGTGGGGTCTTATGGTGCATTAACTTTCTTTACTGTTCTATTTTGCGGTGCTTAAAACGTGCTGTAACCTTCTCTGAAGAAGGTTTTCGGCAGATAAGGACATCCACTTAACTTTCGGTTGAAATTTTAATTTAACATAAACACTCAGAGTACCGAATTATGTTTTATTCAGAGAAATGCCAACAGAAGTTGTATGCCACGGTATGGTGTCAGCACTTCCCTGGTTTCATTGTATATGCCTCTTAAGATATACACGTCGTTTGTCATTCTGACCGGTAAGAATCACCACACTGTAGTCATTTGTTAACGAGGGGGTGAAAATAAAAAGTTCCATTCGCACAGCATTCAATGTAAATACTATTTCTCAACTGAATCATCATCAGGCGACATGTCAACAAAATTCCATAGTTTCACCGCATTTCCCGACTTAGCTACCATATCAACTCAAGCAGGTTTTCGCAGACTCCACAACTCGTCTCCATCCTGGTCTATCCAAACTGTCCGAACTTCTCCATTGGCTGACCCTTAGATTTTGCGAATCTTCTTCCACATCATCCAACCATGTTTTCTTCTATCTCTCTCTCTGTTATTGTCAAAACGTTTCTCTAACGCTTTCTTCTGCATTCGGATATCATCATGCCCATCGTAGTATTGCTGATTAGATCGCTCCGACTATTGCGTCTTCCCCAAATATTTCGATCAATTCTCTGATTGTTCTTATCCTCCATCTTCATTGTTCGTTTATTGGTCCATAAGACGATCTCAGTAATCTACGTTCAAAGCGATTTAGCATCGATTCTTCCCTTTGCGTTGAGAACCATATGTTTCACAGGCGAAGTGTTGTGTGTCTACTTACCTTCGTGCTTCTGAATATGTGTTTCGGTGCGTTCATTGTTGTGTAAGCCTTGTGTCGATTCCTTCCTCTATTTCAACATTTTATTTAGAGTCGAGCCCAAATATTTGAATGACTGGATGACTTCAATGTAATACTCATCGATCGTAGTGTTCTGACCGATACTGAACCCATGTTTTCTGACTAAAATATTTCGTTTTATCCACTCATTTGAGTGAAGAAATTAAAGGGATTGACGCCACACGCAAGGATGAAAAGTATTTTTTATCATGCAGATAGAGCAATCACATTCTTATTGTAACATCTCTCTAATGTTCTGTCTGTTGTGGGGTGAGGAATCCCCCTGCTCTAGTGAGACATGAAAACAATCAAACATTAATTAAACTTAGGCTGCAGTTTATTTACAAAAAGAAAAAAGAAATTAAAAAAAAAAGATTCCCATAATCCCAAATATGCTCGAGCTAGGGAACCACCATAAATATATCAAAGCAAATACAGATACTTTAATCTGTTAGCTACGTATAAATCGAATGGTAGCACACACAGCACACATATGTACAACATAAAACCGAGATTGTTAAATTGTACAGAATCTCAATGTATGAAACGAAGTATTTACCTGGAGATTACCTATATGCTGCATGTGATGAGGTATTGTATAGGGGGCGATAACCATTTTCTAAAAACCAGTTTGTTTTTGCCCTGCAGCAAGTGTTGTGATACAAAATAGGAATAATAATTTTGTTTTTTTGTATGTTGAATTATACAGTACGTAGATGGACTATTATGTAGTCTTGACTTACTTTTTTTTTTATGTTATTGCTTATGAGACTGAAGAGATAGCTCTTCTTTTGAATGTACATATAACTTTGGAATTTCTTCTTTTGTAAGACTTTAAAGAAAAAAAAAAGCGAAATAGGAACATGAATGTAGCCTCCATTCTAATATTTCTGTCACAGGCTAGAGAATTTATAGTTTAGTACCTTAGTTGGTTAACTGTTTTCATAATATCAACTAAAAAGAAAGTGTCGCTTACCATTTAATATAACCTGGGATTAAGCCAACAGAATTTTGTATACGTTCCACGTTTACACGGCTAGTAAATTTCATTTGTTTCCTATTTAGATAATTGAATGTCTTTTCCATGCCGGGCTGCTTCTTGTACAATCTTTCAATACAAACGTACAGAGAAGAATTTTCGAGAATGAACACTATTTTTCATTTCCAACTTTTTTAACCCTCAAATTTTTCAAATTCTATGGTTTTGTCGGGTTTTGTGGACATTGTTTCGCTGTGCCACAATCATACACATACGTACACACAATATAGCCGAAATTCCATACATTTCGTCATTTCTAATATTTGTTTTACATTCTATCTGTCAAATCGTATGGAAAGCTGAATAGGTGTGTACATCACTAATATTGGTGGCACGGCCATTACCATACTAGAAGGTTACTTCAAAAAGGCGCGAAATTCAAGTAAACCAAAAATTTTTACTTTTTCATTTTCCGTATGTGCAGCTTTACAATTTCTTTCTACTTTAGCTCACTCGGGACGATACGAGTGTTCGATAATAAATTTTTTGGTTGTTTTACAATTACAAACCATTCGGAATTGTTGTCATCCAATGTTGTTTGACGGTTAAAGTCAAACATCTCAATTCAGTAACAGACAGTTTCCGTTATCTAGATTTGGTTAGCATTTGAAATTCGTTTACTTTGAACTAGGACGTTGATAGTATGTGAGGTCCCACAGCGGCAGCTTTTGAACAAGCCACCTCACAGTCTCGCACAACCCCACATCTTAATTGAAGAAACTTTGAACAATTACATATCAAGGAAAATCTCGAAGTGTCCAAGTACCTCAACTTATTCAGGTGTCCATTCAGCCCGTAATGTCTGGTAATCACTCCTACCATCTATCTAATGCGACTTGGGTCCATCTATAGCAAACTATAGGCCCATCTATCGTCGGGTCTTGCAAAGAAGCATTTCGTGTGGCCGCCTTCTTCATACGCTTCCGAGCGTTCTGTGTGTTTACGCTTTACCCAATCATTTGGTGCACATAATGACATGATCACACATGATCGAGTCATCTAACCTGCCTCAGCCAGCTCTTCTATTTCTTCATTGTCCTCTACACCAGAGTGTCCTGGTACCGGAACTAATCTGATCCGATTGATCCAAAAAGTTCAGATAGTCCTTACACTATATTTTACCAGCATAGAGGTTGTGACAGGCGACATAAGTGTCCTAATCATCCCTATGTTGTCAAGACATATGAGGACGTCTTCACCTTGTGTACCTGAAGGTGACCCTTCTTGGGCTGTCACGAGCGTCGCGCCTTTCGAAGTAACTCTTTAGGCCACAGAGTGCAAAAAATGTCAGAATTTATGGGTCTAAAATGGTGTAGGATCTATTTGAAAAACAAATTAGTGCCACTTGGTATTCTAAACTGACTGTACACTCTGTTATAACATTTCTATCGCTGCTTCTCTTTGTTTAACATATTTTCTTCATTATAGCATCCATTTTGCTACAAATAATAGATAACGAAAGCCAGATCTTCTCATCGTCTAATTTTGTTTTCGATACTGTTGTTGACAGGATGACATTCAAGATGTTGATTTTGTGAAAACTATTAATACAAAGTAGAATAACTCAGACCACTCAGACCTGGATTGTTCAACTTGATTATCATTCACCCATTTCGCATGAAACTTTTCGTTGAATTTTTGAAAGAGAAACAATGTCTACCCTTTTACATGC
>JANTFA010154573.1:0-10856 GCA_026413405.1 Phytosciara flavipes
TATTAAATGGAATCGAATTGAAATTAAACAAGCGAAAAATAAACAAATTTCGTTTCAAAATCTGTTTGATTAAAGCCCGTCGAGTGTATGGAACACACTCCGCGGTGGTGGAATAAAATGTATAGAAAGTAAGAAATGTGAAGCATAGAAAAAAATTTGTTGTTTACTTTGTTCGACATAATAGCATGTATTGAATGTAGGGACTAATGTCACGCAGAGCATATACTGGGTGATGCATACGTATTTACTGTAAGAACCTATGCAGATTCAAAGGATGTAAAGCCTTTCACAGTAAGGGATTATCAAAGTTTGGATATATTTATGGTAACTTTTCGTCTAAACCTGGCGCAATCTACCTGAGTTTAGATCAAAGATAATTATTTAGTTCTAAGAGATGTCTGTGAGGTAGAACAAAAGTTTCGTTTACGAACTTATTTCCTTTAGGAAGTAGCTCTGTAAAAAACGCCTGATGCCGTTGAATCGCAATATGTCAATGTTGGAGAGATGATACTGAAGCCATATCCTCATTTTGATGAGCGGTAAAATTTGTTTTTCTCAACTCAGTAACGAAATAGCTATTTTGCTAACATGTGCCTAAATGGAAATTTTGCGCAAAAGATGTGAAAATTGTCAACCCGAGGCGAAGCCGAGGTTGACAAGACATCGTAAGTAGACAGACTTAATTTATGTACGCTTCAAAAATAGGTAAATAGCCCGATGGTTAAAGGTGTTGCTCAATTACCATTGGGTTTTGGTGGGCATTGGGCATTGGGGGTTTGGGGTTTGATCAGGGCAGGACTTTTATCTGTGGTTAATGGGTCAAAGTAAGCATGAAGATCCATTTCGTCATTCAGTGACGTTAAGAGAATATAGAAAAACAGAACAACGAAACCTCTCGAGCCTCGTGACACTGGAAAAGGCATAAAAAGCAATTATTACTCGGTTGTGCGAAAGATACCTATACCGAGCGATAAATCTTTTTCTGCAACGGCGCTGCGAAAAGTGAACATTTTCATGCATCATTTGAGTTACGTATGAACAGTCTTTTTATCGCTGCTTTTACTTTTTTTCACTGAGTGATGAAATGAATATTATGCCACTCAAATGAGTGACATAATGAAAAATCGTACGAATGCAGGCTACTTGATTGTCGACACAATTTTTCTTCAGAGAAAAATGTATGCTGAAGGTAAAGTAATGTTTTGCATTTCAAAAGTTCAATTTTCGCGCTTGTTGCCTCGATTTGACAATCTCACATCTAGTGACAAAAACAACCACTTTTCGCAACTTGTTGCATAAATAACTATTTTGGCACTAAGCGATGAAAGTTTTCCTTTTGGTCACTGCGTTGAGAAATAGTATGAAAAACGCTCGATTGTGTGAGAGACAATTTTTTGCTCGCACTAGTGCGTGAAAAACTTTACAATATCAGTGGAAAAATCTTTACTAATATGACATCAAACGTATATATTTGCAAAGATGATGTTTACAACCTGGAATGGTAAAAGTAGTTATTTCAATTCATTTGTTCATCAACTGATTCACGCGAAATTCAAATTATTGAGCACACTTACAATGTGCATTTGAGTCATTATACCACATGGAAAAACCTTAATGATCATTTTTCACATCAGACCACGGACATAAAGCTTTTTATTAACCTGCAGCTCTGTAATGTGCATTCTCTAGTCGTTCTTAGTAATAAACCGATTCTACAAAATAATAGTGAGATAATAAAATACACAATAAACAACCAATAATAATCTTTTCCATGTATTTCCAATCCATAAATGTACGCCATGTACAGCACATCGAGTTTTTCACTCCCTAATGCCACAGCTAATTTAATACAACAATTTCTCAGAAAAAGTCATTTAGAAATTGCACCAATACGACATATAATTGTATCATGATAATAAAATGGTTTCATTACGGTGGTAGGAAGGTAACTGGAAAGGTTTCAAGCTTAACCTTTCATAAACAACAGCAAGCGATTAGATTTACTTTTTCGTTTACATTATCGTCTATATATTGCGTTTGGTGGAAATCTTTTACTTCATTTTTTTGTTATAAAAGTAAACTGTAAGCCTGTCGATACAGAATTTAATCATGTTTTATGAATTTTTTTAATGCGTGTCGATGAGGTAATGAAATTCTCTTTTGGATTTGTTACAAAGTTTCTCGATTAATAGAAGAAAATCCTAATAATTTTCGTGATATGATTCATTGCTTATTTTTGAAGTCAAAGAGTCGATAACAATAATGTTATGATGTTCTGTCAAAGTATTTATCAAAAAATATTTTTGGTTGTAGCGGCCTTGTAAGCGGTGTTTTGTCATAGCATATTTTATGACAGGTATGACAGATTTATTACAGATTAATAGATATGGCAGAGGTATTTGCAATATACTAAGAAATTAGCTTAGGAAATTTGGCTTAAATTGGGACCTTCGTCGGATTAATTTGAATCTCGGAACAGCTTCAATGCATTTCATGCTAAACTATACTCTAGTCTAATTCGATATGAGAAATAATGATAGACTACGTTGGATGCGACGCAAGTCACTCATCACACGCTTTGGAAACTGTTATTATGAATAGTAACTAGAGCAATTGCATACCTTTTCTTCGGCACGGATATTCACCAACAGTTTCCGAAGCTTGTTGCTTAAATACACACCGGTTACCTGTGAGTTCGACTCGTATTCAAAAATGATTCCTCATTTAATGAATGAATTCTGCCGCATCCAACTTAGCTTATTTGAATCGCTGTCTCATGCGTATGTAGTGACCACTTTCCGACTTGGGAATTACATGTAATAACAACTTTCCACATGGGACATCGATTAAAATGAGCTACATTGGATGCGGCGGAAGTCATTCATTAAATGAGGGACTATGGAATCCGAGTCGAACTCACAAGTACTTATTTAAGCAACACGCGTTGGAAACTGTTATTTTGACCAGTGTAAAGTTTGCGTATCCGACGCGAAGCCGAGATATGCAATTAAACTAGTCATAATAACAGTTTCCAAAGCTTGTAATGAATGACTTCCGTCGCATCCAATGTAATCTGCTGAGGGACGCTTGTGTAGCTGGTGGGAGGTGATCAAAAACCGAAAACTAACATTTTTATTATAGAAATGTCATCTGGTACATTAAGGGTACATGGTCGTGGGGGGTGACATTAGAAAAGTATTTGCATGTATTTTCGGGGCAAATATAATGGATGTCCCATGTCCTATGCGGAAAGTTGTTATTACACGCATACATGTGTATGTAATGAACACTTTCCGTGACGGGCACAAAGATGCATGTAATGACCGTTTTCTGCGGGAGGAACATGTTCATAAAGACAACTTTACGCATGGGATAAAGCGATTAAAATATTCATTTATCGCGGCAATATTTTGTTACACGGCCACATCAGACAATTGATATCTGCACGTGCAACGCACGCCATCTTGGAATTTCTCTGGGCTACATTGAATGCGGAAAACATGTTCGAATACAAAATTACATGTGTGAGTGGGAGATAGATGAAGTTAATGTAATTAATGAAAAATTCAAATTTTAATAATCAACCAAAATTGAAATCAAAAAACATCCCTTTGGGTTCCACACATAATTAATGTGTCAAAAATAATTAAAAAAAGAAAGAAGACGACTACGCACCGCGCTCATTTTAATGTCATTTAAAAAATCAATTAGACTAAAATGTTTCATCTCCAAAATTCATCCGTTCACATTTCAAGTGTATACCAACCAAAGCTCATGCATATCATACCGCACATGAAGTCTATTCCCAATACGCATTGTACAAATGAGTGCAGGCGTATCTATCAGATGAAACATTACTCCGATGTAACTGGGGAAAAAGGCAAACACCGACTGATGCTCTGTGTGTGCCATGCATATATGCGGTGGGCTATATATCTAACAGTAGAATAATATCATTATTGCTCATCTCTGCACATTTTCTGTCTGTCACAAAATCAGTTAAGCTTAATCCCATGAGAATAACTCATTGATGAAGAGATGGATGGCTAGGATTAAAACTATACAGATGATACAGACGCACACACCACAAAGCAGATACCAACCAATTTACACTGAGTGAGATATTTAATAGCAAGTCAATTTGTGAAGCCGGGGAGTTTTGGCTTCATCATTAAAGGTTTTGTAATTAGCTTTGAATTTAATTAAAAATAAACAATTCTTTGACATGATCGTGCACTGCATACTATACAACGTTCATGAATGCACCCATCACGGTGGAACTGCCGCCGCATACCCATCCCATTCAAAATGTAACATTTTATATTTCAATTTCACACAAGATATCTCAATGTTGAACATGAGTTCTTTATGAATTCCAATGCATTACACATATGTTTTGAAGGCAATCATCAACAATAGTATCAAACGTGCACGTAATATTGTTCGTATTATCATCGCATATAAATTCCCCTTATGAATGTCTAACCAGAAATTGAATGCTGATTATTTTGGGGGAGCTTTGATTGACAGTTTCGGTGGTTGGGTAGGTGGGTTGTATAGAACGCCCTCTCAACCACACACACATATATTATTACACAGGGAATATCATGAATTGCAACGCATTTCCAACGATTCCATATGAGTGTGTTGTGTGCGACTGTGTTTATGTATCGTTGATGTAAGTTTAATAAATAGGATTGAGTGATAGAAATCTTGAATTGAATATATATTTGGAAAAAGTGGAAACAGATGAGAAAGCTAAATTTGAATGTAAAGTGGAGGTGGGTAAGGACCGTATTTCAATGACATGACAGGTATTGAAGTAATATCGACACACACACATTTGATATGGATATGGATGACAATTACAAGCTCACTTTGACTTTGTGCTGATAGGCGTGAAAATCGGAATTTTTGATTTGTAATGACAGCGTGAATTTGAATTTCTCAAGATAATGCAAATGAATTCCGGGGATGTTTCTCTGTTTGGTTTGTGTGGTAAACGTACACTGGTTTATTTTACGTTTTGAAACCAGAATCTGCTGAGCTTGTTGTTAAGAAGGTCGCGGAAGCAATTTTCGTTGACATTGTCTCTGATTTGAAAAATATGTAGAAAAACTGCAAGGGTCCTCTAGTCAGAGGTCAGAGCTAAAGGCATTAGAAGTAATTCTTAAAACATGAAAGTTCCGGTTTCAGACGCGAATCATTAATTCTGCTACTTCTTTTGTTTAGAATGTCATTTAATTTTTGATACGAAATCTTTTCCTTCTTTTGTTTGAACTTTCATTTTCCTATATAAGAGCACACAATGTGGAGGATATTCCTTATTTTCATCGTTGCTGTCGACTACAGATGGTTAGAGCCTTTCCTAAAAAATTCGAAAGTCAAATCGGTATTTTTCTACGAAGGAGTCATGGAGGCATTTTCTCGTATTAGAGGTCAATCCGACGCGAAGCTGAGGTCGACAAGACATCGTGTGCGAGAAAATACCGTGGTAGAAACAACGTTTTTTGCAATGTGGGACATAACCAAACTTTTCCCATGCAAAACTTTAACTAATTTTGTGCCAAATATTCCTATGGAAACATAGAGCTTCTGCTAGCCTATGGAACGTAAAAATTAACAAGAGCACTCGAAAACTAACAGAAAGCTGCACACTGATCCATGGAACGAAGTATCTTTAGAATTACTCTTTCTGAATGACAAATCAATGGATTAAACAGCAAATAAATGTCCCTGATGTCATGGAAAGAATGGAGCGAGATAGGAATATGTTGGGGAAAAAAAATTGGCGACCAAACAACAAAATTTAGTAGCAGACCATCAGTGAGATGGACAAATCGAATTAAGAGAACAGGAGGCACAAATTAGTAGCAGGTGGCAATGGATCGTTCAAAATCGAAGGAGACCTAGATCCAGCAAAGGAAGAAATGAGAAAACGAAGAAGACGAAGTGGAAAGTAACTTGTTGAAGAACTTCAAAATTCGCCTAGGATCAATACAAACGGCTAATATGTTATTGACAGGATGAAAAACTGTCAACTGATTGCTGTTTAAAGAAATGAAGTAAACGATTCTGTATAAAAAACTAGTATCAAAGAAGACACGAACATCCATTAAGGTCGTCCAATTTTTCTTACCTACCCATCCACATTGCCCGCACTTTCCCTTTACCTAATAGATTTATCGATTCCATGAAAATAATCTTGTCGTTTGTTAAAATGAAGTTATTTTAGTCAATAAACATTGCGATTTATGCTAATGAAATACCCACCACTGTTTGAGAAACACATGACAAGTTGTATTACAATTAAAATCAAAAGAGTGAAACAAAAAAAATGCAAAAAAGAAGGAAAAATCCATTTCCCTGCTGGGCCCTCTCATCTGACGAATGTTGAAATTTACAAAAACGATAACAAATTACCTGTAATTACATACCTCCAACACCACAAAGTGGTTTTTAAATGGCGTGCCACAAAGCTCGATACTTGATAAGGATCTGTTCGTAATGTTTTTTTATGTTCGAAAATGTTTCCACTACCGGTACCATGCCGATTAATGCCTCAGAAAAATTACAATTTTACTCGTTATAGAATTGCAACGAACATTAACATTTAAAATGAATTTGAACGACTTCCTTTTCGTACATGTGTTGTGTATAGAAGTTACAGAGGAAAATTAGTATAATTCCTATAAACACAAAACTACTGCTGTGTGTATTTGCTTACAGTCAGTAGTGTTACGAGCGAAAAGTTTGGCACTTTTTTCACTTGTTTAAAATAATAGCGATACAACAACACGACCTGTTTCCATTGTTTTAATGTGTTTTATTGGGTTAATGGACAGGAATGTTATGCACGTTGTATGAGTGAAAATGGAAAATGACTATCGGCTAATGTCTTTTCAGTTTTGATGTTAAAAACAGAGGTGGATTAGCCTGTCATAGATGGCAAGCATATTGGCAGTATTTCCATTGTGTCTACTACTTCCATCGGTCAAAACAATTTCAAATATTGATTTTGAATCTATTACTTCTAATGTTTGAACGTGCGTTTTGCTATATAATAGCCGCATGAATTGGACATTTTCATTTGTTGTTTGTCGCTCTTTTATTAATAACAGATCCAGATGAATGACCGTCTGTAACAGGTTTATACAGCGGACGTTATTTTATTACATATCTACCTAACTAAAGAAAAAACAGAACACGAACAGAGCTTGCTAAGCTTTCCCAATTCATGACTTCACTAAAAGGAAAACTTAGAAAACACGAAAGTAAAAGTGGGAGAATTTAAACGGAAACAAGAACACGAGTGCTTGACAGTATCAAAGAAGAAGCTTATAAGTGACCGAGAACCATAATCTATCCACGGTTAGTCTTAGTTTTTGTCACTCTATCAATTCCAATGTCAATCGTAAATCTGCACATTTGCATGGCTGACCCTTGCGCCAGTTCTAAAAAACGGTCGAGTGGACCGGAAAACTGAGTGTTGCTTTGAATAGTGCTAGAGTCGCTCAACAACAGCGTTATCAAAAAAAATAGAGGTGGCCTCACGGCTCTATTTAAATATTTTTCAACCCCACCGTACGGTGGATTCGGTTCAGGGCCCAAGGATGTCAATTCAACGCGTTACATATGTGAAAGTGAAAGCATGAGACCCTCAAACTTCTTCAGGGTCTGAAAACGCCAACTTTTAAATTCATGCACTCGATAACCGTCTACTTAACTTTAACTAAGACATTCTTGTGGTGGAGGCTCTTCCGTGGAGCATACACTGCAGACACAAAACCCGAAAAAATTAGAAATTGGCAATCCAATTCAATATTTATCTTCTGGGCATTGTTTCCGACGCTCCTTTCTTTCTAGGCCTGGTTGCAGTTCGAAATTGCCCATATGATAGGCCAGTTTTGTTGTGTTGTGTTTCTTCGCCGGTGTGATGCATGGTTTGGATGGTTTCGTAGATTATAGCGGCGTTGTGTAAACAGCAGAGATTTTTATTTTCACAACGCCGCTATAATCCACGAAACCATCCAAAACATTCATCTCAGCTAACTGTTACGAGGAGTTAATTTCAGTTTCGTATTTTGTAACAATTAATTTTTCTCAGCAACGAAATGGAAATATTTATAAATTCAAAGCCAATCTTGTCTTCGGAATCTTGGGAAAGAACGATGCTGTGTTCGTCCGGATATTATGCTGTGTTCATCAAATTTATTATTGAGGTTCCACAAATAATTTCAAAATTTAGTTTCAAGTTCAAGCGCAGAATATCTGTGAAGTAGTCCCCAACAACAACAACCAAAGTATCATTTGAAAACAAATTATGGTTACAATGGCGGATCGGATTGGTAATTTATTCATAACCTTCTTCACTCTTGAATGATCTCATTCGCATAATGTGGAGAAACGCTGGAATACATAAGGGATTCATAAAGCTTTTTAAGACTCACTAAAATTTCCAAAATCCCTCTAAATCCGGGCGGATTTCGAGAATATAAAACTGGAGAAGTGAACAAATTTAGACGATCGATGGAAAATTCTTTTCCGGTCGATATATTTCCTGAGGTAGAAAGTAACTCTCAACATAATATTGCTCTGTTCCATGGGTATTCGTATACCAACCACTCTTGCGTAATATATCATTTCATCAGAAGCTAAGGGAAAATGTTCATTTTTTATGAATAACTTTACTACTCGGATAATAGGCTACCTACTACACCACCATTCATTCACCTTTATTATACGCACTTTCCATCCTAAAGTAATTCTATGCAACATATTGGTGAACACAATTTATATTTCCTTCTTTCAAGAAACATTTATTTTAATAAAAATGTTACACACCCTGAAAATATTCCATTCTAATGTTTCTCTCTGTTCTTCTATTCGGGTGTATAAGGCGGCCTGAATCGAATCAAGACAGACAAATCAGTAAATAATAATTTTTCTTAATATAAAGATTCACCCTTCGCACGATGATGTAACGCACCATACTTAAATTTGCATATTTGAGTTGTCGGAAATCAGAAAAAGGGGAGCGCGTTGCAATGAAAGTGTATCGAATGTTTTTGGGGGGTCGAAGAAGTGGGGGGATGTATCCTATACAGATACATATCAGCATTCGGAAAGCTTGTGGAAATGGTTTCTAGTTTTTTCTTGTATGAAATATGAATCTTAACGGATATTGGAACAAGCTACAGATGCTACACTCAGATGGATATGTATTTATCGTAAAACGTTGCATGAATAAATAATTTGTAATTCGTAATGATTTTCGTGTGAATTTGTTTGATCATTTTAGACATGAAACGAGGCTGAGATTGAAGATGCAATATGGTTTTTCATTAACTGTAAAATTGAGTTGAGGCAGAGATTGCATAGCGTGCAAATAAGAAGTCTCTGACTCTGCCTCTATTAACTGATGGGAAACAATCGCAAAACAGGATGATATGATGAAACAACGCAGTGGCGTGCCTTTGCTTTTTCTGAAGTCTTTTGACGGGCTTATTTTGAAAAAAGTGTGACCTAATACTCAACGCATGATAATTAAAGCAACAACTAACCTCGAATACCCATTAGGACTTTTCGTCGATAAGTTGAAAAAATAGTTATTTTTCTACCAAGCATTAATGCCATCTTAGAAAAACGTTTTTTTTGCTATCCGGGTCATAATAATGACCATCTCAATTAATTCTCTACCAAATATTCACATGAAAACAAAAATTCATTTGACTGTTCTAGAAGACTGCTTTACACCAAGCAATTTGAATAAAATCAAGTAGTCAACTCAACATAATTGTGTGTCTCTGTAGCAGAATGGCTATAGCCGTTGCTTTATAATCAAAATGGTCTTCATGTCGGGTGTTTGCAGTCTGGGCTTGGCTAGATTTTTGTTTATAAAAAATTGATTGTTACGTATCAAAGAACCAAATTTTGGAATCGAATTAGCCAAAAAAGTCGCTTAGCTTTAGGTTGGGATTTGGGAACACTATTTGCTCTAGCGTGCGTCGACACTAGTGTAGATGGAGAGAAATCTTAACCCAAGCGAATGGTATCCAACGGCTCGAAGTAAATCGCACATTTGTAATGGTCACGACAGTTGTGCATTTATTATGAATTTTATACACTTTGAAATATACATTTTCATGGAGAACATTGTACAACATTGCAATGTTCACCGTATCACAGGAGACAGTCGGGAAATCAACGGCGAGCGTTCTATGTTCTATGAAATGGCATAAAATGCTTGCATTCTGTGGCATACGATAAAAGCAAAAATATGGATATACCCATTGCACTTGCTAATAGAATGAACACTCATCTTTGAAACGTCGAATTTTCATGCTTGTATGCGTGTAGGTTTGCATGTGTTGTGTGTGTACTTTGTGTGCATAAGCCTTCGAATATTTCTTATGAACATGCAAGTAAGCAGTGCTTTGATAGAGCGTGTCACTATAAATCAACCTAAGAGTTAAAGAGACGCGCTAATATTTTTCCTAGCTCCTAATTTTCAAAGAAACTGATAACATCAGTCGAATCAATCAGTCAAGTAGGATAAAGGTGGTGCGATGGTCTTAACAACTCGGCTGATGAACCTGTTGTCGCCATGAGTAATTTTTTTTGAATTTTGTATGCTCCTGGTGAGCTTCCATGCCGGCTACTTTTCGAATATGGGCAACCCGTCCAATCATAGTATGCAATTCAAATTTGTTCATTTTGAAATCGACGCACAGTTTTTTGATTAGATGTCCGAATTGTTTCAAAATATCGATAGAGTTCTGGAGGCAATCATTATAATTATTGGAAACATCTGTTGGAACACCACGTTTGATTCGGAGGTAAGCAATTTCCGTCGA
>JANTFA010154584.1:0-10854 GCA_026413405.1 Phytosciara flavipes
TACAGCCAAATGGAAATAATGATAAAATATGTAAATTTGAATATTGGCGCTTTGGTGTGCGATTCCATCTAACTACAGAGTTTCAATGGCGCGTCATCTTGAAAAATCAAATTTTATTTTGCCGCTCTTTATCACGAATCGTTCTGAACATATTTTTGGACCGAACAATTTCATTTCATGTCTGTTTGATTTAGGCGGCTGATGTGTTGAATGTGAAACAGAAGCGTCGAATCTACGACATAACAAATGTTCTGGAGGGCATTGGTCTTATCGAGAAGAAGAGTAAAAACAGCATACAATGGAGGTAATGTTGTTGTGGTGTTCAGACTTCCTTATCTCCACAACTTTTTTTTTTTTGCTTAATGTCGATCAACATATCTGAACATTCAATTCGCATTACAGAGGATTCCATAAAGAAGCCACCTCAACGCCGGAAGAAATTTCCAATCAAGTGCAATCGCTGGAAAAAGAATTGGCCACTTTGAAGCGAAGAGAAGCTGATTTGGACAAGTGAGTGTGACACCCGATTGTTGTCGTTGTGCGGAAATGATTTTTATATTTTGATGCATTTACAGACAATGTCGACTGTTAGAATTCAACTTACATTGCATGCAAACGGATCCACAATTTACATATTACTCGTACGTGACATGGGATGATCTGATTCAATGTTTTGGCAATGATTTGGTGCTGACCGTACGGAACTACGACTTGTACAAATCGTCATTTATTAGGGTCAGTAAGTCTTATTCACTTGATGCGGTCATTATACGCCGTCCAACATCCATCCGATGTCTGCAAGATTTACTTCAACTCTGACTGATGTTATCGCTTTGTCGCTCAACAGATCCCCCAATTCCAAGGCAATTTACAAATTCAATCCGATTGTCGGTCGATCGAAGTGAAGCTGGTGTTGAACGAACCAAAACAACCCAACTGCGACCCACTGGCCGCCATACCCGAAATCGAATCCGTTGATCGTGCCGATGAATCGTCAATGGAATCGGACGATGGTTCAGTTGGATCGAAGAAACCATCACGAAAGCGACAATCACTGCGCAATGCAAACAACAACGAGAAAGAACGTCCGCCACGGGACGATAGTCCGGACACGAAAGAGCGAAATGAGCTGGCAAACATTCTGTTCAGTACGAGTGAGAAACGATTCAAACGTAACTTGGACCAGCCGCTTTACACTTCCAATGAATGTAAGTTGAGAGAACCGTTTTTGCTTGTTACTTGGGCGCTAAAGCATTTTCCTTCATTTCCAGCCGGTGGACTATTCCGAATCAGCCCACCACCTTACTATATATCGGTGCTGAGAAAAGACGAAGGACTGGCTGACTTGTATGAGGATCAATTGTAATTTTACCGTTCATGTAGCTGACTAACACACATTCGAGTTTGTTTATTAAAGAAAATGTTTCTTATACATCTGGCCGTGTTGGTCGTTTGTTTGTTAAATTTGATCACAATTCGGGGGAAGACCATCCGCTCAGATCCAGTCAATCTTGATGTATCAAGCCATGAAATGCTTGGAACTCTAAAAATCACAAATAAAACACCACCCGGACTCTGACGATAAATTCACCTCTGAATTGAGATGTAAAATCAACAGAAAATTCGGTAGATAATTATGCCGATCATGTGCTACGACAAAGGTGTTGGTAAGTATTCATACGAACGTTGTAGTCACATCTCGAGCAAAAACCATTTCATTATGAAATGAGACATCTTGGAAAGTTTTCGTGGATGACGTCACGATGGTTAAGGGGAAGTGATGTGATGCTCCTATCAAATTTTAGTCGATTGTAACTCTTCTTGAGAGCCGAGAGGGCAGGGAGCTATCGAAAAGTCTCTAAAATAGCGTGACGTCATTTTATGAACGGCTCCTTACAAGCCTCAATCGATCGAATTCATTCTTCTCAAAGAGAACTTGCTCACAAAATATTACTCACCTCAGCTTTTGTGAGAAAATGTTTCACTCGGAATTATTGTGCCCAGTCTTTCGAGATTGATCGAATGAAGGTTCGATCGATAAAATTGACATCACATTCAGTGCAAATTGGTGTACGAGAAATAAAGAGAACGTTGGAGTTATGTGAAGGTCGGGGCAATAAATTCAAGAATTGAGCACTCACAAATACATGCTGGGTGATGCCAAAAAGTCTTTTTGATTTTTGTATGAACGAATAACAGTGGGAGAGCTTTTTCACAAGTTTACTACATCCAACGCTCGAAGGGCTTCTTCGTGCCAGTTCAGCACCGCCACTTGAATAGATTTTGGTGTTGGCTTAGCCAACTTGGCTAATGAGAAAAGCCGCTCGACATTTTCTCGTCAGTTCATAAGAGCCATGTGCGAACATTAGCGATTTGATGTATCGAATGGGGCAGGTATGAATCTTACCATCGCATAGAACCTTTTGATCGATTGTTATCACACAGATGATATATAGGAAGGAACACCCCTTCAAGTTCAAACCACGACAATCTAAGAACCTTTATCTTCTTCGTAACTAACTTCAATCGACTAGTTCAAACAACGACAATCCAGGTTCCTTTCTCTCTCTCTGTTTCAATCGTAGCAATGATTGCAATACATTCGTGTGTTAGAATCAGACAATTGAATCAGCGCACAACTAGGGATGAGTCTCGATGTCAATAATTGAAAACAGCCAAACAATTTAAAATATCCAACAAACGGTTGTATTAGTTATGCAATGCTTCGAAAGTGATAAAAACTATACATAAAAATGATCATGACCATTGGCCATTTTTGGCTTAGCCATTTTATCTTCTGAAAATAGACGACGACGACTCGACGGATCCATTTCCTTATTTAGACATTTGTTTTGTTTTTCTCATTGTTTTAACATTGGTACAGTTTCCCTCACTTTTTTGTTTTGTATTTTTTGTCTTCTTAACGCCTATTGTGCATCTCTGTTTTGTTTTTGCTTCTTTGTTTTTATATATTCATTTAACTACACATTCCATTACAACCTTACAATAAAGAATGAAAGAAAAGTAAAAAGGAGAAACGAAAATCGCGGTGCATTTCACTTTTCCATATTTATGGGTCCTCACTTTCTCTGTCTGCATTGGATAGAAATTCGACTGACACATTTATGTATTGCGATTTACTACTGTGTATGATGCGGTCTCTGCCGCTTCTGATGATTGGTTTTCGTTACATTTTATCGGCTTCGTTTAACAAGGATGATGGGCTACCTGATGCTATGGTGGAAGAATTTTGATTTTATAAAATTGAAATTTCTCCCACTCAAAAACTCAAGATTAACTTTTGGGCTCATTCAAAACACACCGTTCGTCGTCGTTCGATTAACAAGAAGAAAACCAAGAACAAATTTTAGCTGGCAGAGTAAACGGAATTTATTGAATTTAGCGAATGTTCAAACAGTCTAATTTTACGGAAAAAAAACTTTCAGTTAAGTGAAACAAAGAGGACACATTGGAAGCTTAATACTAGAGACACAACGGCTTCACTCTTTCATGAACGATTGACGGGCCAGACGTGCACCTTCACTTTGCAGCAATGTTCTCTCGCATTTCTGCAATTTTCTCTCCAATTTTTCTCGCAATGGTGCTCTCCAAGCTGATCTTTCCTCAGCACGTGTATCCGGTTGAACGAAATGTTTCACTTGATTTTGACTATACCATCCCCGAGGAGTCTCATTACCCTGCTTCAGATTATTTAACGGATGCTGAGCCTTATTCCATTCGTTACTGTTCCCTTTCGGCGAATCACGCGACCAATTCCGGCCGTTCTGATTACTATCGTTTGATCGTTGCATTTTGTTTGAATATTCGCAAACAAAACAAGAAAAAAACTTTTGCAGCTGTTGTTACGAGAGCACTGAACACTACTAAGTTAGACTTCAATCTGACCGACATCTTTATCCAGACACACTTTTATACATAATTAGTGTCGTCGTCGCAACTGGTGGATAATTGTGTGGTATCGATACATCGATACACTATGAGTGTGCAACAGTTATGACAATCGCAATCGCATAATTTTTTGCTTAGTTTTAAGATGAGGCAAAGTATGTTTCGGCACTGTCTACTTCATGAGACTCTCGCACGAATAACATCTAATGGAATCGGAGTTAGTTACTAGTCATAACTGTGTGAGCAAACTAAGTGCGTATCTGCGGTGTCGGGAAATTTCGACTTGCACAGGGAAGATACGCGATTGTAACACTCAAGGATAAGTTTCCTTATTATCGAATTTTCTCTGGTTATAAAGCCCGCTTAATGGTGATCAGTTGAATTGCTTCAACAAAACTTCTTTTAGAGAAAATAGTCGGAAAAAAATGTTGGTCGCAATGCGAAGTTACAAGACCAACGCGAAATTAACTGTACCTCAGACGGTATATTACAGTTAGTTGGCAAGGAATTCGCTATAAAACTAACATTGACACTTTGTTGTCCGGGAAAACAAAATTTGTTGAACTTGAACGAAAAAAAAGCGATGATGCCTCGATAAATATGCAATTAATCATCTGTGTAATCTGTGCACCGATGCGAGAATAAATTCTTTGATGGGTGAGAATATTCTTTATCAAAAAGAATCCAGACAATTAATCAGCCAGCAGCAGCAGAATGATACAATGTTGTGGCACATTTGCATCGAACCATTTTTGACCTAGATCAAAGTAGCTGTCTAGGAACCTCACATAGTTTCTTTACAAAGTTAGAGGGATCGCAAACGGACACTGTACATTGAGAATTGCATAATGCTGAAGACAGAAGAGTGAATCTGCATTGAGAGGATCGACAATTATGCTGGGTTTTCCATTGCTTAGTCAGTGGTGAATATCCGATCGCGGCATAATTGTGCATCTCAGCAACGGAAAATTGTTTGCATTCCTCTGTCCGACCTCGATTCCACAAGTTTGGTAAACAAACTCTGTGAGGTTGCCAGAAAGCTGTCTTGCCTGGATACAATTTATTGAATGAAATGATTGTGGAAATTTGGTAATTCATTCGAATCAGAGATTGATACCAAGAATAAAGTTTGGAGATTCTTATCAATCAGCGGTTGTAGGACGAAAAAAAAACCTCACGGTGTTCATAACAATGGAATGGTAGAGCGAATAAAGATCTTAGGCAAATTCAAACATTCTCGCACACCACATTTCACCCAAGTTTAAAACAATTTGCTTTTTCCGCTTTTTTACAGTGCTAATGGAGAACCATCAACAATTAATGGCTGAAGGAGTCAATTAGTCAAATAGAGAAAGAACGTGGTAGGGTCTGTTTCAAGTGTATACATTTCTTAGGCTTCTCGGCCGGCCCGGACTGGCCCTATGGGCGTTCGGGCGACGCCGCTTTTTGATTTTTGTATGTACAAATGCTAACGATGGAATTTTTCCAAATTTTTTTCATACATCGCCCGAAGGTCTTCTTCGAGCCAGTCCGGTCCTGCTTCTCGGAATTCTTTTTCAATTATAGGGAACTTTCATCAAGAACTTCCTAGGATGGAGAAGGTTTCAGTAAAAGCGGACATGTTCCAAAATTTCTCAAAGACAGCGGACTTCCTAAGCAAATACATCAAATTAAGGAGGAATATTCATAAATCCTGCTCTGCTTATAGACCATTCTCGAGTCTCGATTTAAGACACACCTTTTTAAGACTTCTGTCATAGCACTAGGGTATATCCCAGCCGTACAACATCGTACAAAATCCAAATTGGTGTCAAAATGAGGGCATTAGAGTCCAATGCAGTATAGCAGTTTGAAAACATAGTTTTAGGTTGAAAGATGCCTGGCGTGTCTGACGAGTTGAAAATTCCTTTCAGCTTTGAGCTGAAAATCATATTTTCAACTGCATTCACTTGACCATAATTTGGATTTTGTGCGATGTCCGATAGCTGCGCTTGTGCGTGGGCTCTCGGTCTATTCGACATTATAGAGCCTTTACCCCTTTCCTTCATTAAGAACGTCATAAGCCTTATGGCAACCTGGCAAATTGTGACACGACATGTTAAAGGTATAGGAAAAATTGGGACGAGTGGAAGGTAGTTTTTCGCAGTATCAATTTTTTTATCGAACGTAAACGAATGGTGTCTTTAAATGAGTCGAAAACTGAGTTGAACAAACAAAATCTTACCATCGTACTGTATAATGTCGTCCGTTTCGTCGTCGATCCGCTGCAAATAGCTTTCGATCGGATCGCATTGACCATCTTCAACAACATTACTCAGGTCAACTGAATTATCATCGTCCATTTCCTGAGTCTTGCAATGATTGGCATGATCCAATTCCACTTCCCAATCCGTTGAACTGACAACATCATTGTCATCGGACACATCAATTGTATCGGTGACGACAATCGTTTTAACCGATCTCGGTGTACCCTTTATCGATCTAATCCGTCCATCGGATGATGCTTTAACGATCGGTGACTTCAAGTGTTTCAGCAGTTGGGTGGATTTTAATGGCACATTGTTTTGCTTGTCAAATTTACCGATTTCGTCCGATGAAATGATGTCAATTGGTGTGTCCTCGGTGATCATCGAATCGGTTACGCTTAAGTGGCCGCCGACATTCGCATTATCTGTTGTCAGACCCAAAACGATAACATTTTCCTGACCCGATAGCGAGACGATATCAGACGGTTTCTGCGTCACGGGCAGCAAAATTTTCTCTTTCAACGGTGTCGCCTGTAGTTGTTGCGGCGATGTGTAAATCTTGACCATATTCGTTGCAGCGCGCACTTTGTTGGGCATCACTAATTGCAGTTTTTGCAACGAAATTTTGTTTTGTTGATTGGTTGAACTGTTGGGCGAACTGGTCAACGAGACGGCTTTGATTAATTGATCCATTTTCGATTCACTTTTGATGGTGGTCTTTTGAGCTAGACCGCTGGATGGATCCGTTGGCGTTTTGATCACCATGCGGCCGTCTTTGTTGATTAAGGTCACGTTGCCTTTACTTTGCAGCGATTTGATTATTGGTATTTTATTGGACAAAATCTGTTGGTTCGTTATCTGAATCTTAGGTGGTTTTGCTGTACCAATGACATTCGTTTGTATGATACCAGCGGATGTTGTAAATGAATTATTATTTGGCAGTGAAACCGTTTGATCCGTCACAAGATGTGTGGACGATGTAACTTGTGGTGATTTTTCAATATTACACAGCTGATCCAACGTGATGTCCTCGATGATATTAACGCCGAAGTTGCGCCGCTGCGAGCCATTGTTTGTCACACTGTTACTTTCGCCAATGATCAAATGTGTACTCTTGTTCGGTGTCTGTTTCGCTTGTATTCGATTGTTTTGTATCGTTGGACCGGCATTGTTCAGCCATGTTATCGGCGTCGATTCCGTTATCAGATTATTTTGTGCATCGTCCTTTTGCATTGCAAATGCTTGATTTGGCGTTGTGTAAACGATTTGCACTGGAGGTCCCGTTGTAGCTTCAATCACTTCATTTCCCCATCCCGCATCGGATGGTGTGAGCAGATTTTCGGTTGCTATTTTCGGTGGATGATTCTTTTTCTGTCGCGGTTTGTGTTCGGTTAATCCACCAGGAACACTAGGTACTGTAGCTAATTTCCTTCTGTGTGTCGGCTTGTTCACTGGAGAGAAACGAAAAGGACATTGAATGTAAGTGGACTAGTAGACGTGTCGCTACGCCATACCCTTACCTGGTACTTTGCCCTTCATTGATAGTTGTCGCTTCGCTTGGATTTTTCTTTGTTTCGTTGGCGTTCGGCCACTGCCAGCACTACTGTGGGAGTGATAAAGCTGTTGGATGCGCATATTCGTGTGCAACGGCTGAGAGAGCAGATCTTTTTCTATGGAACGCTTCTTCGGCGATTTCACGAACTTCATTTCAACTTTGTTGGCATTCACAATCGAAAATGGGTCTTCTATGATCACAGGGCTTGCCGAAATTGGTAGATTGTTGCGAGGTTCCTCTTTCAAATTGTCGGCAATCGGAGCTACAGATAAAACATCTTTGATTGCAGCATTGGCGATTACGGACAGAGCGGTATGCAATGAAGCATCTCGTGGTATCAGTGGATAACGTCGTCGACCTTCCATACACCATTCCTGGCCCGTATTTGGTCCGGCGATTCTGTCAATTGAAAAAAAAAACGAAATTTAAAATCAACCGCCAAAACGACAACTCATGAACAAAACTAACTTTTCAGCAATTGTGCACAGTTCCTCATCATTGGTTGCTCTGCGAATTTCGGCCTTGTGACGATCCTCATTGATATGGAAGATTTCACGCAGCTCTTTCAAAATTTGTGACTTCTTTTCGTTTAGCGAGCCTTGGGCGCGAAAAGTGCTTATCACTTGTGAGTATGCTTCTAGCTCTGTACGGTTGATCAGCAGTGGAAGGATTAAATGATTTTCATTAGTTTGAATTTTCGAACTAGTATGGGACTGAGTTAACTGACCTGATCTCCGTAGGATACCTCGACAATCGTCTTTCGTCAAATCTAGTAGATTAGGCCACATTTTCGATCATAATCATCAAGTCGAACCTTCTTTGGTCAATTAATTCGTGTAAAATTGGAGTGGTGAGTGTCGCTTTTAGTTTGGTAAATAAATATTAAAAACACGAACTAAATGCAAATATACCTCGAAAAAGAAATTTTAATTATTTTGACAAGCGTCACTTTGTCATTTCTTGATATTATGCTCGTTTGTCCCAGTCGATAAATCACGCAATCGTCACTTTTCAAATGTAGAAGCGCACATTTCACCGGTTTTTCGGTAGGGAAATCATACTAGGGATACAGTTCATACAGAGACAATAATTATTGTTGAATTACCAATATTCATGTCGCATCAATGTAATTCCGTGATAATGTTGGAAGATTCGGATATGGAATATCATCAGGAAACATCCATACAAATTTAAGTATTTTCTGTTTTCACCAATACTACCGTCCAACACGGATGTCACGAAATTACGTAAAAATGAAATGAATAAGTACGTGTACTTCCAATTTTTTGGTTGGCTGATATCGTAAAGTCATAGGCTTCGTGACGCAAGTTCTATACTACGAAAATTTCATACTTTTAGAGTCCACATTTGGCCCAAATTGCGTCTCAAAGTAGCAAATGATTCGACTTCCCTATTTGTGAATTGCAAAATACAATTTCCTTCTATTTGTAGAAATTACTTTTGTGGTCTTTCTTCAGCATCTGCCACTTGTGATACATTTGGAGCCCTGTACGAAGTACGAAGGGCTGATAGGATTGTTATGCCGTTTGTGAAAATTCGTGTTGGGGCCTGGGAGTTTGTGCATAGCATTTTTGGGTGCTTACAGTGATGCCGAATCTACAGTAAAAAAAAGTACGTCTGTCACATCGATTACTTGAGTAAATCAAATGCTATTTAAATAAACTGAAAAGTAATGAAAAAAGTGAGGTCAAGTTCGAAGATGAGCGAAATCGGTCGAGCCGATCCAAAGTTGTGGTGGAAATAGTGCTATTTTCGAGGTCCAGTCGAGGTTTTTCGCATATACTACCGGCGGTTTTGCTCGCAGAAAGGTCGTAGATGATGCAAATGAAAGGTATTGATTACACCAATCCAGGTTTGTCCAAATCGGATATTTTGCTCGGAATTTAGAGCCCATAGATTGAGCTTAATTTGAGCTACTCGGCCGTACAGTGAAGGTAGAGTCTTTTGTCGATATCTCGAGTAATTTTCATCCGATTTGCATGATTTTTGTTTGAAAGGTAATGACGACCGGTCACCTACGAAAATGGCCGACAGCCGCCATTTTGAATTTTTGTATTTCTTGCTTGTATGTCGAGCCATTTCATCCGATTTTCGTAAAAAAAATTTTGTTTGGAAGGTAATGGTGGCTGTAAAGTAGTAGAACTGTTTTAGGTGACCAAGGAAAATGGCCATTCTTAAGTAAATTCAACTTGAATTTGATTGTTTTCTTTACAAAGAAACATTCATTTCGCTTGATTCTGCTTGAGCGTTGAATTACTTCAGTTCAATGGAAAATATTGCAAACTAAGACATTACTTATGAAACACACTTGTCGGTATTATCAAATGTTAATTTCCTGTGAACATAAAAGAAGTTCCACGGAGAAAGTCCGATTTCGTCGGGTGAATTTTTTGTCGGTCCTAATTGTAACCCTTGGTTAAAAATAATAGACTGGTCTAGACTGGGGCGGCTTCTATGAACTTTTTGAGAGCGTATTTCGTGCGGTTATTTACACAACAGCTAGGATAGTAGGTATGGTACCAAGATAGAAGGGGCTTCGATATAGTAGGTTTAATTAAGTTAATTAATAGTATGATTACGAAATCTAGACATAGGAATCATACGGGTCTCCGTCACAACGTCTGCTACGGTCTTTTCTCGTTTTCAACAAAAATTTTTGTTACAAAATTTGATTGAAGAAGTTTCGTGTTCATACTCGGTGACACACAAGGCGACATCATTTATTTTGAAAGTGACACACAAGAACTTGCGTCACTTTTACCCTTCAGAGTTTTTTCTTCACTGACCCGAGCTGAAAAAAAGCCAACAAGTAATCGCAAAAATGATCCATTACATGTGGAACATGTTCAGTTCATTTCTGACCAATTTTTATGTGGCAGGCAGTAAACCAGACTACAATGGCAAGAGCAATTCAAAAGAAAACTCACTCACACTTATGTAATGTCTTCTTGAGCAACTTGCTTTGGTAACTGTCTTTCCGTCAGTGATGTTAGCCGACCGAAAACAGCTCGGCGGAGTGCGCCGGTCAAAAATTACGTGGCGGCGGCGAAAACGGCGGCGTCAGATCGGCTAGCCGTTAGTAGTCGGCAGAGACAATTTTAATTTTTTTTTGCAAATTTTTTT
>JANTFA010154595.1:0-10854 GCA_026413405.1 Phytosciara flavipes
TTGAGACATTGAGATATCTCTTTTCGACAGATTGAGACATTGAGATATCTCACTTCAAATTTTTTTCCACTGGGGATAAGACCACATTACCCCGAGTTCATCGTCTCTGTCGTTGCTAACAATTGGCTTTTAAATTCTTCTATAACTATCCTAGCCTAACAACAACAACAACTACAGCATACCAATAGAAAGAAGAAGTATTACTTTGCCAACACGTTCTAAATACAATTAACTTGTTTTAACATGAAAAATGTGTTCGAGTTTACGTTACATTGCATGTTATTTCGCATTCGTCTCGTTTGGTATAGGTTATACAAAAAACTACTTTCATTTTTGTTGCAAACGTAAAAACCATGTACACAACATTGCCCCGTGTAGTATAACAAAATGATTGTTAAAATAAAATTTCAGTCGGTGGGTACAAGTTGTCTCTGAGCGAATTGTAAAAGAAAAATTGTTTTAACGATTTTTTTCCGTCAATAAATTATAGATTTTCTGATCTACATCTTTTCCAATAAGATCCAATTTTCAATTGATAATTTTATGTAATTATTATCACTCTTACTAGTTCC
The DNA here is from genome assembly GCA_026413405.1 of Phytosciara flavipes. Taxonomy (NCBI): domain Eukaryota; kingdom Metazoa; phylum Arthropoda; class Insecta; order Diptera; family Sciaridae; genus Phytosciara; species Phytosciara flavipes. The sequence continues at coordinate 573 of JANTFA010154595.1, forward strand.
TACAGATGTCAATGCTTAGAAAGCGATATCTTCTAGCCTCACTCTGGCTATGTAATTTGATAGGCGGCAATACGGAAATCCGTTGCTTTTGTTTAACATGGTTGCAAAACGATAAAAGTCAGTGGAAGACAAATTTTTTGTGGACCACGGACATGATTCTATTTTGATAAGTTGATTTGAATACTGTCGTATTCCTTGATGAATACCGACAGGAGTTTCGAAAGGCTGAAGATGATAACGGAACGATTAGAAGGTAAACGACTTTCAATTATATGCAAATTTGATTGCAACTTTGGTTGTTCGTCTGCTAAATGCAGCTTGAGAACATGTGACATTTTAGCGAATTCTAAGATTCGATTTAATTTGGCAAAAAATTGACAACCTTTTAGAACGAAGTTAAATGAATGAAATTCAATTTCACTTATGATTCACTAATGAAACCAAAATGATGATGTACTTCAGCTGTTACAACGTAACAAAAATATGAAAACGTGACGTCCATTAGATCTAGATTTATGTTCCCTCTAATTGGTACTTTTATACGCAAATGAATACTGTGCGTCGATCAAATGAATTACAATTTTAATTACAAATACCTTCGACTTTCATTGAAGTTTACCTTAGCAACGGATTATAGATTCTTTGTTGCTGTAACGTTGTTCATTTCAAGGAAATTCTGTACAACAATCCGTTGAGTTACTAGACACATCTAGATCTAGTTCAGAAAATTTCCTATGCACAATGCTGGTGAATTTCAATAACAAGATTTGATAATAAATTACTTCGAAAATGAATTCAAACATTTCAATGCAATTTTTCTGCATTCAAATCGACATTTTACGCTAAAACCAATCGAACATAATAATGTTATTGGAACCAGTAGTGTGTGCCCATGCCCAACCTAACTGCAAAGTCTAGATACATTTGTCAAAATGTGAACATGTGGGGACCCGTACGAGTAATGTACGACATAAACTAGCTAGTTCATCTCATAATAAATCTGTAATACTGCATCTTTCGATCATTCCATTTCATCATCCCTTCCTAAAATTGCTTACAGCTAAGGGTTTTAACGGATCTCTCATTGAACCCTTAGAAATGAGCTTATCGGGTCCAACCCCATAAATGATTATCGAGTAGATGTGGGTCTGGGTCTAGAAGCCCTACTTACTGTGATTCTGAAATTCTCGTACAAAGTCTCATTCCAAGATTGAAATTTGGAAAAAATTCACCCAACTAGAGACGGGCAAAAAACACTTAAACCCAAAATGGAGGCTTCTACCTAGAGGCTGTCCATCGTCATTTCCACTGTAATGGGCTCTGGCCATGCCATGTTAAAGGTATTAGGAAAGGATGAACGATGGGTGGAAGAGGGCTCGTGCAATAATGACGTTCACACATTTTTCAAGATTTTTGAACTCCTCCTCGCCCCTTAATCCACATATTTGCAATACCTACAACATGGCTTCCATCGTTTTCTCGAACCGCCCTCCCCCTCTTATGTAGACGTCATTATTGCATGAGCCCTTAAGTCCTTCGATAGGCTCTAACCATGGAATTGTTGTAGTGACAATGGAGAAGAGAAGTATGAAAACTTGTGAAAAGTGAGTGCGCGCTCTATACATGGGGAGTCAATTATCAAAACGTGTTAAGTGCCATTTTGCGATGTTTTGCGATATTTTTGATAACTCAAAAAATTCTGTACCAATGTTAACGAAACTTTCAAGGCATGTTCAATATGATCACAGGAACAAACCCTGGTGGTCATAAACGTTGGTACACAATTTTTTGAGTTATCAAAAATATCGTAAAACATCGCACAATGGCACTTGACACGTTTTGATAATTCACTCCCCACATGGTCCCCTAGAAGTGACCACAAAAGGTTCGCCCTTACTCAGGGATTGCAATTCGACGTATAAGAGTGAAACCATTAGACTCTGGTACTTCGTACGGGTCTACAAATGGATATGTAATTAGCAGTGTGTAGCTCATTCGGTTCTGTGTGTGTGCAAATTCAAAAATGTTGTATCTATCGCCCGAACTGCTAAAAAGATCTTTCAAGAATTTTATAAAGTAAGTTTGTAACTGAAACCGTTTGTCGTCGATATTAACAAATAAAAAACTGTTGCTTTTGCTTTCAAGTTTTTTATTTAATTTTTTTAAAACAACAATGAATAGTGAACGTCCTTGCACGTACATAAAATTACATATTAAATGCACTTTTACTTAAATATTACCTAGCTCAATTATTTCGGTTTTCTTATTATTTTATAAACTGTACCACAATGTTTGTATACACTGTTCAGATACAATGAGTGAGTGAATGAAATTGAATGGTGGTATAACTGAAATATATCATGCGAGAATTTTATGCTCTGTAAAGCAGACCGTGTCTTGAGAATTTATAATATTGCAGTTTTATGTTTATAAGCCCGAGCATATTATTTATGTGTACGAAATGTAACTTATAACTCGTATTTAATTTCATTTTTCTTTAAAGAAAAAATTTTCTCATTTTTTAGCTGGTTGTTGTTGTTTGGTTTATCTATAGGTTGGGTATACCTCAACCTCATATTTTTAAGGCATGTTACGTTATAACGCACACGCGTTGTTGTGTATTGTCTAGAGATATTGTTTCAATTTTGGGCTACTATCTAAGTGGCAGACATAAACACATTAGAAACGCAATGCGTCATTGAAAAGCGAAGAAAAAAACACTTTCTTCGCATAACGGTTTATTGATAAAAATTAATTTCGACCAGAAAACTCAACATTGTTTAAGCAAATAACTTTCCTTTGGAGTTTCATTTTTATGTTCGTTGGATAGCAGAGAAATTTTCTTTGGATGTTAGACTATGTTGAGAGGTAGAGTGTGCTTGTGAGCAGGCCGGCTGATGTTTTTGAAACGGATTTCATCGAATTCATTCAGCTACACATGTAGCAATCCATGGATTCGTCCCGTGACTAACACAGTTTACACCAAAATATCTCTAGTATACCAGACAATGTTCCATGAATGTTGCTCTAAGAAAAGTCTTACCGACTCCGAACTATTTCAAGACCCGTGGTTTTGGACTTGCCCGTACGCGTTCGCTATCTGACGTTCCGGTCGTAGGTTTATACGTCAGATATGTACAATATACATGTCACACACGTAGCTGAGTTAATTATAATAGTAATCTGTCGTAACAACCCTTTGATGGGTCAGAGGCTAGATCATTATTTACTAGTTTCACTGATTGTGGCTCTACTCTTTGAGATTCTTTCAATATCGAGAGCCTTTACTGTGTCAGTGGTAAGCTACGCGACAATACTAAGTTACAGCGATGTTGAGTGCCATCTACGTAAATAGTAGCAAAACTAATAGGAGTAGAATGCAAGCATCTCTCAACAATATCTTTTGCCGCCGAGCCGTCTGAAAGCTTCTTCCACCAACTACCACAGACTCGAACCAATTCAATCAGCTGTGCTTTGTATACACACCTGAAAATCGGCTTTTTTCTGCCACAGTTAAGAATCGAACCCTCGCACTGGCAACTTCAATCGATCGATGTCGTTGTCCTCGATGAAAACGTGAATTTCTTTATGATTTCATCTGTTATCGATAAGGACGGCAAAAATTAAATGAAAATCTCCGACTTGGTTCTCGGTTCTTATATTGCAACATTCATGATCAAAGAATTGAAGTACAAGATTTGAAATCAATATTTTGGAAGTGCTTCGATCAAAGGAAGTAATAGACCCGATACAAATATTGTTGATATCCTCTTGGCATCTGAGACAGGTTAACGAAAACTTGGAATTTATAATTTACCAAGCAATACAACCGTTAAAATATTCAAATGTCAAAGTTGCTTCAAATTAAGCAGCTAACATGCCATTAATCTGTCCCAGCCCCAGAAATTATTCTGAGCTTGATTAACGAACAAGAAAACAAATTGAATTTCAAATTAGATACAATTTTCACGCTTAAATTATTTAATAAATTTCGATAATTTATCCTTGAATCTGTCACTTCTAAATATCACTTGTAAGTGTTTGAACACACACATTTGGCTTTTGTAAGCAAAACACAGCGGGTGATCATTATCTATTTCATCGATGGCTGACAATTACCGGATTAGTTCTGACTTATTAAAAAGAAACTCGAAAAATGTGTCCATTACGGTTGCCTAAATATTCTAAATTGTTGTGGATGCGGCTCCGTTAGCCAACAATGAATAATAAATAAAAATTTGACTTACGACTTCATTTCAAATTTAAATTCAACGTTTTAGTCTCCAGTCACCAAAAAGGAACTTAATGTTAAAATGTTCTTTCGATAAATAACTTCGAAATGATGAATATCTAAACGCGCGGTTTTCGTATTCAATGCAAATTTTTTCTCTTCAAAATTCAAATGAGAACCTTACATTATGACCAGTTGAATGTTTACATGTTTTTTTGCAATCAAAAATCTTACACTTATCGAAACACCAATTTTAGCACTTCACTTAATTGTAAAATGCATTAGGAAAACACATATGTCACTTAATTGTCTGAACATCAGCTTAAAATGCATGATAATAATTTGCCATAAAATCTTGACAAAAAAAACCTTTATTTATCTGCAATATTCTCACGTCTTTGAAAAGTTATTAAATTAATAAAAACCGACAAGATGCGATGGCCAAAATACCAGGAGTTAGGTATCGATCTTACAATGTCATTAATTTGAAGCAATTTGTCGTTTTAATAAATACGAATCCGTCTTCGATCGCAACGATAAAATATTTGGAATTTTTGTTTTTGTTTAACGGCGAGAGATATAAACAATGTTGTGAGACTGTCACAAGATCAGCAAAATATTTTGTGCAAGCGAAAGAGTGGATTAAGTACGATGCCCTGTGGACGCACACATATCCAGTAAAGAAACAACTTGAAACTAAATGATAGATTTTAAAAATCTGTACACATCTACTCAATTGTTATGTTAGTTGATCAGCTCAAATAGTTCATTGGACAGTTACAATGAAAAAACCAAGTTGTTGACTAATTTGACGAGTTGCGCATGATCGTGCAGTACAACTAACGAGATAGTTGAATGCAATTTTTACTTCTTTTTCTTCCTCGCTTTATTTCTGCATACGACTTTTTGTAAACACAAATTTTCCTAATTTTTTAGTCACTTTAGCTTTCAGGGTCAGCGTTTAAATTATTTAATTTGATTCATTTCCTCCTTCTCTTCTTGTGTTAGCCCGAATCGCTTTTGTCGCTGCCGGATTTGGTCAGCTCAAACGTGCTGTCGTCTTCCTCTTTAACTCACTTTAGGGATGTCTAGCGAAAGAACTCTTCTCGCCATATTGCTTTCATCGTGGGAGTAAACTTTAGCAAAACCATTCGTTTCTTTCGTTTTTACCTTCGTCGACGATGATGGTTTCTTTTATGTTCAACGTGCCTCGTTCGTGTATGTTCGCTCTTGATCCAACTTTGTGACGCCAAAGGGACATGCGGCAGATTTTCATCTCTGCTGTTGTCAGATCTCTGCCAAGCCTTTCATACATAGTCCAGCATTTTGAACTTGTTGAATGCAGTTTTTACAAGATTTGGAACAGGTGAGGTCAATCTGAAACCTGAACTGAAACCAAAATCCTTTGCGACGACTTCGAGTTTTTTCGTAATTTCTTTGATGGAAGAATTGGCCTTGGTATAGACCTTTGTTGGACATTACAGCTAAATTGGATGGGCTCGTTATATAAACTCTGGCTGTAGTGTTCAATGATATTTCCATGCTACATTTAGCACTTAATTCAAAGTGTAGCATGAAAAGTTCTTTGGACACTACAGCCAACGACATACCTACTATATCTTAAACAACGAGAGTCAGATATCAGGACAGGACGGGGCCCGATCAGGTATTTTTGTTTTAGTTCAGGTTCAGAAATTACCTGAACTAGATCTGAATGTCTCAAATTTTTTTTCTTTGACCTGACCTGAAATTGACCTGTTCTGAGCATCAATACACAAACAGCGACTAACGTTGAAGAAAGATGATGTTGAAAGAAGAAAGGTAATCCACTTTTTATGTTAAATTGGCATCGCAATATTCAATTAAAACAAACTTTTTACCTTTCATCACTTCATATGTCGCGAATTTCATTGCTGTAGCAACTATCACTTTCTGTTGCTAACAAAGAGCCATTAAGCCTACATGACCCTTTCAAAATATTGAGTCACAACATATCGTAAAATTCAATACTCGGTTAGCTGGAATGACTCAATTGAATCATTCTGTACTAGCTACAGTACCAGTATGTCGCTTCGAAGCAGGTTTCGCTTAAAAACGTTTTTCACATAAAAATATCCGCAAATCTTATTGCAAAAAAAAGTTGTTTTCAAAGATTAAAAATGAACAAGCGCACACACATAACTCGCAATATATTTTACGAAATTATTATTCGGTTGGCTGTTTTTAAGAAAAACGTTTTTTTTGTGTAATTCTTTTATAAAAAGTTGTCCGAATCAATGATACTAAATTTGTTAAAGCCTGCTAACGACAACAAACATTTTAATCGAATGACATTAAAAATGAATTTAATCGAATCGAAAATTTGTGTTCGAAGCGAATTCCAAAAAATTTACTTTTAAGATAAAATTTAATTTTACATGGCGTGTTGCAGCACCACCACCACCTGCCTTTATCTTCGTATATACGTTTACATAAATGCGAATGTTCGCTAAAACAAAATTATTCCACGCGAATCTATTTTTCATTTATCGATTGGTCTTTCTTTAACGGACATAAGCGATGTGATAAATCAAATGTTTTTTGCTTATCAGTTTGGTTTCTTGCGGCAGCGCATAAGAAAATCTCATCACTTTTCTTCTGGCGGTATTTTATTTCAAGCCATAGATCAACTTTTATCATCGGGCCTGCAATTGAATTACAGAGAAATGTTGAAATCAAGCAGCTGCACTCTATCCTGTGGAATATTCAGACTAAGGTTAGGAACAGGCTAGTGCAATTTGGAACATAAACTGAAGGACCTTAATCTGATCTGACAGATTTTGACCTGAGCCTGAAATTCGAAAATTTGAAAAATAGAAGAAGGCCAAAATTAAGTCAAGTCAGATAAAATTCAGGTCAGGTCGTCCATTTTCAGGTCACAGGTCGACCTAAATTTGTCTTATCCGATTTCTGTTCGATCTGATTTGAAAATATCGGATAAGAATTTCGATTGACCTGACCTGATCTGATCTGTTTGTAACTTCGAAAAATATTCGAAGAATCATCAGATTGACCGAGGCCAAAGTTCAGGACCTCATTAGAAACGGCTGTTTCACAGTCGACTTTATTTTTGCTTCTCTCGCCAAGTATTCTTCGTCCACTTCAACATTATATGAATACTTCCACCAAGTCTATGACTTTTTCACGCATGACAAGCTCTTCTTCCTTCAACATATATGGACATTCAACTAGTTACCTGTTATCTCCGAGACGATACACAGAAGTTGAACATTCAACTGAAGAGTGTGCACACATCAAACGGACAGAATTCCGTTCTTTTCCCTTTTCCTTACTTCTCAGCCCTCTCCACCACCACACGATTGCCCTTAGACCGAAGCAGTTTTCTTTGATTCTATGGTTTCTGTTATCTTCAATCACTTAGTGCTCACTCATGTGGGTCTTTGATGAATCTGTGCGTTCATTCTATTCTTCTCTGTATCTTCTCGACGATAACAAGTAAAAATGCTTGCTGAACCCCACCCAAAAACTGAATTTAGTTTCCTAAAATAGACTCAAACCGAAGCAATCTTATTTTTACTTCCGAAATAAAATCATCTGAAGACAAGTGGAACAAGCTGTTAAAATAGCTGATTTGGAAGTGAATTAATGACATTTTTATTCAAATTCAGTTCGAAACAAGTTCTATCAAAGCGATATGAATTGGATCATTGGGTCCATTTCTGTGTGATCGAAATTTAGCGAGCAAAATAACGAATTGAGTAAACGGGTGATACAGTTTTCAATGTCAAATATCGCTGCTCTGAAAATCAGGGGCCCACTTCCTAATATAAATCAAGAGCAAACACTGACTCAAATGTTGTCAGTTCCTTTGTTTGGAATGGAATCCAAAAACCTAGTTTTGAGCGAACACTCCAACGCAATACCACTGCATCGTTTCATCTGTTAGTATCATTTGCAACGCCTCACAGAATTTGACTAAAAGTTTCGTGTGTCTTTTAAATGTTTTTTCATTGAACTATGTCAACACTCCGTCATAAAAATTCAAAAAAAAACTTTTTTTTTCCTTCTGCAAGGCAAACACGACCAGATATCGCAACATTCAATATATGCAAATCACTTTATTAGAATCACCGATCTTTGTTTTTTTCGTCTGTTTAAGGTGACAAAATATTGGAGCACACCATACACATAATGTCGTTCTTGTCAACAATGTGTTTGCTTTTGAATTTGAATACATCCGAAGTGTATAAATTTGTAGAAATTTTTATATCAACAGCATGGAAGTCAGATCATTAAATGAAGTTGATGAATTGTTGATTTTACAAACAGATTGTGTTGGGTTAACCTTCTGAGTCGGTAGTAAAAAGAGCCAGTTGAAAATTGGCGGTTTTAAAATATCGAAAACTTGATTTTTGACTTTGGCCTACATAGAAATTGATTAAAATTGATTTCTTTCATATTTATAACGCGACAAGAACCAGGGTACACAAATTTTCGTTTCCTATTGACTATGAATGTCATCCAGTATTGAATGTGAAACTGATTCTTGTGTTTAGCAAAAAAAAGAGTTTGACCAAGGAATGTTGAAGCGGAAGTATTACTTGCCATCATAAATATGCCCGAAAACATGATAAAATCCACAAGAGTAAAGAGTGCATCATGGTGCTACGCTGGTGTAAGCGCCGTGACGCAAGTCCAAAACTACAAAAAAGTTTTATAAAAATTTCAGAGACTTTAATTCAGAGATTTGACCAAGATGTTGATTTTTAAAGTATTTGTACTGAGAAATGCAAAATGATTCATTTTGAGATAGCTGAAATCGTCCACGTTACTGTTTAGTTCGTTAGTCCATATGAAATTTTGGGACTTGCTTCTTGTTTATTTTCGGCATCTATGAAAATCTTATGAAAATCGGGTCACCCAGCAGCTCTTGAATGTTTTTATAGATTAGACTGAAATTTGGGCTGTATGTCAAGTTCGTGCTGTGGATTAAAAATTCGATTTAAAAAATGACGGTAGCTGACCTTTTTCGGGAGCTACGGCTTCTGGAAGTCTTCATTCAATTGCAATTTAAAACGAATTTTATGAATGTGAACTCCAGATTTTGTGAATCAGACTGACTTACTTCTTTAGAATTTCCCAACTTTCATCAGGTATTTTTGATGCTTTCGTGTTATGTTCGACATGACCGAAGTGCTTCAATGGCGGCTCCTCGAAGTTAGGGTTCGAGGTTTTATTTCAAGAACCCAACTCGGGTTATACAGAGCAAAATAATTTGATTCGTTCGTATAAATCAGGGGGAGGTCGGGTTTGGCAAAGTGTGACACGGTATGTAGGTAGGTATTGAAAAAGTGCGAACAGAGGGGGAGGGGCGGTCAAAAAATCCAGAGAAATCGCGGACGTCCTTTATGAACGGCCCCCTTGTGTTCCGCTTCCGGAAGAACTGATATAGTTTTGGGAGTCGCATTCCGCGCATGAACGCAATAGATTTCTGTCAAAAAAAAATTCAAAATGTATGAAACGCGCGCTTTTGTCAAACTCCCTCCCCCCTCTCACCTTGACAGTGTGCTCACTATTTGAATTACCAACAAAAATTTTAGTAAAAATAATTGCGTCACAATTAGCAGATGATTCGGTTTCCTTTTTTGTTAGCCTTTGCCTTGCAGCACATAGCTTCCTTCCAACCTAAAATTTCTTTCGTCCTCAACATCTGCAACTTTGAGACTTTTACTGAATTTTTTTGGTTAAATTTTCTTGACAGAAATCTACTGCTTTCATGCCCCAGAATGTGTCACCCCAAGCAACAAACAGTTCTTTTGGAAGTGATGCACAAGGACTTGCGTCTTATTTATCCTTTAAGGGTTTTTTCACTGATCGAAAGTGAACGAGATTAACTTCGCTTTAAATTACACAATGAAATTGTTGCGAGTCATGGCATATCTATGCAATATTGTGGAAGCGAATCTTTCAATATATATTATGTGTTTCGCAACCGAACCATTCAAACAATTAAATATCAGCCCCCTTGAGGTAAAAGTAACAAATAAAATT
>JANTFA010154606.1:0-10854 GCA_026413405.1 Phytosciara flavipes
TTAGGAGAGAGTTCGTTTTTAGGAGATAGAGTTCGTTAGAAGAGAGAGTTATTTGGCGCCAATTCATATCTCAGCTGACAATGAGCTCACATATTTTGTATACAGAATTCATCGTGTATGGGTGACGTCATACATGTCGTTCTTCTGTGTACAGATCGTTGAGAGCACCAAACTCCCCAACTACCCAGATTATGAAGCTTGGGTGTGCCTAGGAACGTTACTTTTGTACTATACATTGAAGAAAAATCCTTTGCAGAATTTCTCCCTCACCGGTATTGAACCCGGGTTTTCTTGGTGGAAGGCTAGTGCGTTACCAATGAGCCAACCCGTTTCTATACTTTATAAAAGAGCCCCTTATGATTGCAGCAGCAGTTCAACTCATTGTTTCACAGGACGGATTAGTTTGTTGTTTTCATAAGGAACTAACTATGCAAGTAGTAGTGGCAGCATTGTTGACAGCTTTGCTTGCAGCTCAAGTGAGTGTCTTACTTAGTTATTCTTTGCTTAAGTGTGGTGAGTTAAACTTTAAAAGCGGAGATCCAAATTGGGAATGATGTTAGTCCAGTTCGAAAGGGAATACGGGTTGCATTTAAGTGTAACACTGAAGAGGACACATTTTGTATGTTTCGGTTCTTCCAAAGAAATGGATGATTTTGGATATTACTTACTCGCCAAAAATGTTGACGTAATTACAGTAAACGTTCTTTATAATGAACATTTACTCGATTTCCTCCCTCCAAAGTTCATTATAGAGAACGTTTACTGGTATTCGTAAATTTCTAATGATTTTCATCGAAAATAAATACAGCTTATCGACTGCACACCTGTTGTTGGATATGAAGGACAACTACTTTCAGGGCTTCCAATTGCAGGAGAGGGAGGAAAAAAAGATGGTGGACTTTCGTCTCCACGAGGGCTGCTGACTCTCGCAGGACTTCCAGGAGTAGGAGAAAAAGATGAGTTAGTTTCAATTCAACGAAATCATCCAGAAGGACCTGCATTAGGACCTTTATCATTACCTGTAGTAGGACCTGGAGCAGGACCTATTTTAGAAGAAATCGGACATAATTTTGGCATTTAGGCAAAATTTAAAGAAATTCAAAGAAACTAATAGACCGAGTAAAATTCTTAAGTAAATAAACAATTTGGCGTGATTTCGAGTTCATAACCATTCAGAAACGTTAGACGAATTGTGATTATATTCGACAACTCGATAAACATTTTTTTCGTCAATCTGGACATTGAACAAGATAAACAGAAAGAGATTGCACATCTAAGACTCCCGTTTCTTCCACAATATTTCATTTCTCTTACCTCCACAGAAAATGTTGGAAAAGGAGCGAATTGAGTGCAACAAGTGATTTAGAATCAAACGAGAATTTCAGATGCAAATCGCTGCATTCAGATTCTATTAGGTCAGCATTGCGCTCATTACTTGTTTTTGCCGTCAGCATAGCTAGCTTGGAATCACCCTCAAACAATGAACCCAAATCTAACCTCAACATTTTTTTTGCTGTACGCTGAAGACACAGGACCTTCCTTATTCCAAGAACATTTTTTTATTTGCACTCTTCGTATATTTGAAAATGAATTTTATGACTTTGATACATTAAAAGCAAATTACATTGAAGCAAAAAAAAATGTGAAGTGGAAAAAAAGAAACGAACACACAACACACTAGCCTCTTACGAATAAGCCAAAATAAATACATCAACTCTAATCGAATAAAGTCTCTCAAGTTCTTGACAGCTTTGGGTGATTGATTGTAGATTATGCTAATGATGAATCAAATTCGGATGAATTTTTAGAGGAGGGTATTGCGCATATATAGTTTTGCATTGGACCCGGCATATTATTTTAAATACAAATTGTGAATTCAATATGGGGAAAACAAAATTTTTTTTCTTCTAAATATTTTCTTTTCGTTTTTTGTGTGGATGTTGTTCGTTGAATTAACATATTGCCAAATAAATCTCCTTAAAAGTGATTTGCTGTTTTACGGTTCATACAGATTCAAACACCCGTGTTCGTTCTTTCATTCAACGCTGAGCCTACATTGAAATTTCTCGACGAAGTCAAACAAAAGAAGAATTTGGAAAAAGGAAAAACTAAAATATTCACAAAGATCCGTTCACTCACAAAGACTATTTTACTGTAAGAAAATCTAGTGCGGTGGGTTTCCTTGAACTTTCTGTTATCGATAACGGTGACAAAATTATACCACAAGCTCAGGCTCTTGTAATAGCAAATTTTTATGGTGAAACAAATGAAGTAAAAGATTCCGCATTAATATTTTGAATTTTATTGAATGAAGAGAAGCAGCAGAAATACATTTCACAGTGTAGAGTAAAATACATAAGCGATCAATCAACAAACGTCAATTTTTTCTATGAATTGGCCGAACATGTAGCCCTAGCTACAGACCACTTCACACGTACTTGTATGTAAGACGGATGTAAACGGCCACAGGCACATTTCAGGAGGTTGACACAATTAATCGACAATTTCTACGCACACAAAATTGAACCATTCTCCCTAAGGTCCTTTTATATTTGAATTCCTGGTCAAAATTTCTTACTATACCACCATCGGGACTAGGATCGTGGTAGGTCCTCGGTTCTTTGCGTCTTTCCGTTCTTTCCGTCTTACGTGACAAGCTTCCAAATGGCACAATACTTGTCTCCCCGAAGCAGCCCAGTTGGAAATTCGCATGCATGGGCCTCTGGCGAAGGAGCTACTGTGACTAAACGTGGTAAAACTTCAAATTTCCATTGCGTAAAGCATAACGATCGAGAGGGCAGCAATTTTGCTAGCTTGTAATTTGTGACACGACACAAAGCAATTCTCTCCAGGCAAAAGTGTGATCAAAGTCATAAGCTACTTGCTTGAGAGAAAATATTTCGCTGCACAGTGCACAACCATCCACTAATATCTTCATCTGTCAATCGTCCACAACAATTCTTTACAATTCTTTACTCGATTATTAAACTACTCCTGGATGAAATAGAATTAAGCTTCAAGGGACTGCTGCAGATATTTTATTTCAAAATTCATCGTTGTCGACTTAAATCTACCTACTCCCCGCTTCCGATTGAAACACAAACTTTTAAAGAAATTTTCATGAAAAGAAACACTGTCAAAGTAGTGACTGAGTCTTTGCTAAGTATGTCATTGAACAGTAAATATCGTCTGAACCAAGGCAACTCTCTAGCAATGTAAAACAGGGTTAGAATTTTATCGAAGTACACTGTCCGATTCCAATACTTCCAATTCTGTTGACAAACTTTGTGACTTTGCTAGAGAGTTGAAAATAACACAATGTTCAATACATCTCAAGCTGCGACCCGTCAAGTATATTCAAAAAGAAAGAGTTTGTGTTAGATAAATGTGAACTCAAAACGATGAAACTGTTCGGACATGTTTGCATTTCCTAAATTGTCACTTGTGATAAGAAGAACTAATCTTTTGTTTGATGAAAATGGAAAACTGTTCAATGTTACAACGAATAATGAAAAAGATTCCCATCCCAAACCAAAAATTCTAAATCAGTAACTTTCCCATCAAACAGTCCACAACTCATATACACAAACAAAATGTGGTCAGCTTTACCGGATACTTAGTTGTTTGTTATAACGAAGTTAGGGCGAAATCTTCTCTCCCTCCCTGTGTGCGAGTATAATATTTCTCAAAAGCAAGGAATACAAAGTATGTGATAGGTGAAACCGTAACCGCCATAGGTCACATTGGTCAACTTCAAAACTAAGGAAGGTCGTTCTTATAAATACGGGCATACGTATATATATACCGGACCCGAACAGTCGTATCAGTATAACATCATAAAGATTCCACACTACTTTTTGTTTCTCTCACTAGATGAACCAGTTCGGTGTGTTCGTCAGACCGATATTTTGCTGTAAATTATTCCTTGGCGATATATATACATATTCCATGCCAAGTTGTTGTGTACTACGTTGGTTGGATGTGTACAGTGTACATCATATGGAATGTTTTATGGAACCGAGTTATGTATGCAACGTATTTATGCGCTCGTCTTATGTATTATAAATATTCTGTGATGGTCAAAAACCAAAGTGCTGTGCCAAAAGCTATAAAATTACAAGCTATAAGTCTAGGTTAAAACTTGAAACTATGCATAGAATGGGAAAAGGTTTTCTCATTTCCAAAAACCCTCCGACAATATTCGTAATGTCCCCCCAGTTATGGTCATCATCATCTCATCTCATATAAATATCGGATCGGAGAGATGGAGTGAAATAATGTGTCCATATAAGAAAAAGGAAGTTGGTGTTTTCGGTTTGTATTGTGAGTTTATTCGACTTTGTCTGCCACTGCCATTTAATGGAAGCGGATGTGGCAATAATTTTCAAATATTTTACTCAGACTCAGGGAAGACTGTGGGGTACGGATAAATGGAAATGTTTTTCGAAAAATCTGAAACCAAAAATGTTTCGTCTTCGACATATAGAATGCACAAGTGAGTAATGTGTTGCTTCTATCGACAAAATAGTGGTCGTCCCAATACGAATTCATTCCATAAGTGTATGGAACAACGAAATATTTCTCCATTCTCAGCCTAACGAGTTCCGAAAAATATCTCACTGGTTTTGTTATGAAATACAAAAAGACCTTCATTTTCAAGGAACGACACTTTTCGGAACGGAAAATATACAAAATATCATGAAACTCACAAAGGAACATTTTTGTTGGATGTGATGTGTGTGGTTGGTAGGTGATTCAAGAACAAAACACAAGAAAATTTTAGTAATTTATAGCATGTGGGTTTCCAACGGGTTCATTTTTTGCTTTTTCTTCTTCCGTCTGTTTCATAATATTTCCATTGAGAAATAACAAAGCAAATTTTTACGGTGAAAGATACGTCCATTATGTGAGTGTGTGTGATGTTTGATAGTGGTACTGGTACGGATATATGAAATCCCTTTAATTTCTGCTCAGTTCCTTTGATGACAGATTATATTACTGCACGGAACTATTTCCAGAGTTTATAGGTGGACTTGATGGGAGTAAAAGGAGTTTTGTAGTTTTGATTTCCTTCATTGTTCACATGGGGGTGTAGCAATTGTAATACGAGAAGTTTCGAGCAAGTGACCGTTGTTGTGTAGCATTGACCCGATTATTGATTTTATCTCTTCGTTAGTTTGGATTAATGAGAAACTTCTCATAACACGAACACTTCTTTTCTGTTTTCGATCCAGAAATTCACTTCACCAACTTTTAGAAATTCCTAGAAAAGCTTATCGGAATCGGAATCTAGCAGTTCGTTATTTGCAATATTTCGTGTGACACAACTAAACCGAGTGAATCTAGTACTTCAATGGTTACATCAAACATTTTACTATATAAAGCCACATTGAAAACACATTGATAAAATTTTTGCTGTCGTTGTTAATAACAGATGTTGTCGCTTGTGAATTCGGCTAATTCGAATGAATTTGGCGATGGATTCTTTCGAAAAACAGCCTACTGAAATCAGACGCAGTTTTTATTGGACTTTTTGATATGTGCCCTGAAAGGTACTCGACCCTAGAAGCTACAACCATTTTTTTCAAAATTCCCCAACGTTCGAGTGGCTGGTGGTTCGTAGATGTTCGAGTAGAGAGACAGAGCTTTAAATTTACACATCAAAGGTAGACTTACCGCGATACTACACATACATATGTGGTATCATTGGAAAGGTGAGACCAATAGCTATCAGGAAAATGGTTTTTTCATATTTTAGTCGCGTTTCGTATGCACTGGAACTGTTGAAAATGCGTCAAATTTGACAAATTGTTCCCGCCAGCCACACGAGCGTCGAGGAACTTTGAAAAAAATGGTTTCGGCCTCTATGCACATATCAATAAATCGTTGCAAAAAATTATTGATTTGTCGATGTCGTGGCAGCGTTGCTTGGGAGCAAGATAAACCATGTCTGGCGTATTTTCCAACTTTTTTTCTACATTTATGATGCTGCAATATTGAAGAGCCAATGCGTAATGCCAAAGCTACTCTAAATTCATCATTGCTTAAGGATCGTACATAAATGACGTCACATGGGATTTTCCTTCAAATGTCACTTTTTTGGGTCATTACAAACAACTTTTGTTCGGGGGGTAGGGCGCTTTTTATAATAATTGAGAAAACCCGTGATTTGTGGGCCATTTTCGACGATTTTGTATGGGATGCGATAAAATGATGAAAATCAATCTCTTCCAATTAGCTTCCTAATGATTTAAAGTCATTTGTGGACCCAAAACCAACATTTTTTTGTATGCAGACATCATTATTAAAATTCGGTTAAACCGCACCGTGCATGCTTTTTCAGTGCTGCCATCAGATTAAAGTCACTAATAACTCGACATGGGTCCATTTCTTTGGTCAATTGTATACGTTCTATCCACCATAAAGGGGGTGATGACACACCATAGACTCAAAAAAGTACAGACTTTTCGAGATATTAGTGATTTTAATCTGATGACAGCACTGTAAAACGTGACGTCATTTATGTAGGACCCCTTAAATGTGTACCAAGCTGTGATGATTGGGCCTGATCCATTTCTTCATTTTGGCACGAGTGCAGTGATTCCAACTTTTGAGCTATAACTGTGATTAGCTATGATTGTAACGAACAAAAGTTTCCCATGAACCAACGTTTTTAGGGATTATTGATAACTACAACAGCCTCTGCAGTGCCACTATTTTTCTAGAAATTCTTTTATTAAAAATGTCGATGATCTCCACCACAAATAAATTCTTATGTAACGAAAGTCGCAGTAAAGTTTTTTGTTCGTCTTTTCTTTCTTTTCATTTCTTTTATAAACTCAATTCGTTTCGAGAACCAAACCACCGAGCGCATGTCTTCCCGATTCGAAAGCCACTTGTATCGTACATATTATGATAGCCTACGGAAAGAACACAGCCAGATATAGTGCCACCATATAGATTTCGGTTATATAGAGCTAGACATGAGTACCGCACACTAAGCTCAAACATATAATCCAATTCCTTTACAGAATATGCTCCCAATATATAGTTTTCTCTGCCTGTTTTTCGTATTTGAACAAAATTCTATTTCCCACATATAAAACTTCTGCAAGCCCCAGAGACGAATGGCATAGAGAAACAGAAAATTGTTCCATGAATTTGGAAAAGAGACAACTAGAAACTGGTGTGTGTGTGTGTGTACGTACAGTCAGTCGCATTTTGAAATTTTCCATTTGTATGTGAAAAACAATTTAAATTGTAGAAATTTTCTCGGATTTTCGGGGCGGGTACACACCGAGATGGAATAGAGAATGGAAAACCAATGATAAGTAGGTTTGATTCTCCAGTTGTGTGCTTTATGTATTCCGATTATGTGATCTTTTTGGGTGTGAATGTCATTTGCGCTTTTATGTATTACGTCTCCTATGTGGCATGTAGGATAATATCATTGGATGCTGTTCGTTTGTAAATAGTCTCGGAATAGATTTGTTTGAGGTGAGGATTGGTGATTTCCGTTTCAAATAAACGAACAATGAGAACAAAACGCTGTTGAATCGCAGATTCGAAGCAAATTTGTGTATGCTTCTCCAGCCAAAGTCGACGATGTACTGAATCTACAATTAAGAATCAGCACCTCCGCATCTATGAACAAAACATTCAACGGTTTGTTGCTCCACAGCCGCATAACCATATTAAAGTTAGGGTAATTGGAGACATGGCTCATACATATAGGAAGCCACACAGACTTTTTAATCATTTTTCCTGCAAATTAACATCATTAATGTCTGAGAAAACAAGCACTTTTGTTTCATTAACACCAATTGGGTGTTAACGACTGTAACGTGTTGTCACATTCTCTATTTTTAACATCGAGCATAGTCATATTATATGATGTGCACCATAAAGCACTCAAATTACGGCGACATTTTTGTGCAACCGACCATCATCGGATCCAAGGTGTGAACAAACACAGAAAATGATTTTTAATTTTTTTGTGTTTCAAGAGTCATGCAAATTGTTTTAGGGTGTTGAACATGTTGTCATTGGCACGCAATATGGTTCATCCGCTTGAAGAGGACGGCCACATTTCGTCATCAGAGAAGATCAACTATAACAAAAGTCACAAAAGTCACTTAGTTTATGATTCGAAAAATAACGATAGACTGAATGTTTGACACAAAACGAATCTGTGAAGTTAAGCTTAAAAATAAACTAGTAATCAGAAGAGAAATCATATCAACAGTATTTTTATCGAGTCTACTACTTCTTTTAATGAAATTATTTTCAAAATATTGATTTCGAATCTAGTACTTCAATTTATTTGAACCTAAATTTGCTATATAAAGACCGAATGAACCATACGGCTTTCTGCTTCATGTATTTGCTATATCCAATTTGCTGGTGCGTTTCGTTGTACAGCTCAACTGCTGAAGAACTACATCATAGAACTTTGGCGAGTCGGGTGTGTACGTTTTTCAGGAGTACATCCTAAATACGAGAAAAAAATTCGTTCATCAGAGCTTTGAGAGTCTTCGTAGCTTTGAAACTGGTCACACAAATAGTGCGAAGTCTGATTTGAAAATTAAACTCTGCAAAGAATCCACCAAGTCAGGTGAAATTTACTCAAGATATGGACAAAAAACACAAAAGCTTATAATGGCTTATGTCACCGAAAACTGTATTACCGCGTTACGTTAAAAAAATCATGAAAACTTTGGTACTAGTGGATCCGTACAATATTTTAGTACAAAAGCAAGTTTCACGTAATTTAAGCTTCTGCACTCAGAATTTTTCTTGGTGTCAAATGGAGATTAGTGCTGTGCCACTTTTGGTGCCCACGATGACAATTGGCACCGCACGATGTTTTTTATTTTAGTCCCTGCTACCTAGCATCTGATGTTACACTAGTTCGTATCTTGACAACAGGATGACACTTTCTTGTAGACACTTTCATCAATAACTCAAGGAAGTTAACAACTATTGTTATTTGAAGCTGGAACATATGCTTCACTTTGGCTTAATCAGATCTTTGATTGGAGACTGCATCTTCGGTGGCAACTCGAGGTCCCTACAAATCAGGTCCTACTCAATCATAGAAAGTTTTTTTCTCAATTTTCTGGTTAAAATTGCAAATCTTTGCTAGTAGCAGTCTTATGAAGATTCGAGTCCCAGATGTTTCAAGATTTTCATGCAGTAGACAAAGAATCAATCTGGTGCCTGAATCGATAATTTTAACTTAATTGCCTCGTTCTTACTCAATCAGTTAGGTAAAAAGCCCGTTGACGGTTTTATGTTGGTATTATTATCGTCAATCAAGTAGATACCTCCATTGATAGAGGTGTTCACCTCTACCTTTATCATTTATCGAGCTTTTATACTAAATGATTCCAACTTTCTACTGAACCTAGATGGCGTTGCACGCAACGTCATCTAGATAATTATCATTTCTCTGACTAAACGGTGTGTGGTGACAATTCAAAAGTTTTTAAAGACAAAACCGGCTTTGTTTCCATATGAGACATGCACAACTTTCATTTCATCAATACAATTGACGCCGTAAGTCCGGTCGAAATTTGAAAAGAATTGCACGATTGTCTTTGCAACCGCAGCGCAGCGTTGTAACAGACATGTTTGCGATATTCCCATATTAGAATGCGTTGATTTTATTTTTCAAATTTTGAAGCGGTCTTACGGCTTGAATGGAAACAAATGTAATGCCGGCAATTTTCACACGAACAATTTTCTGTTGCTGAGATTCGCACAGGCTAAAAAATAGAAAACGCAGTTGTGGAGGTCACCTCGATCGCCATTTTATTAGGTAAGCGGAAACAATCTTATTTGCAAAAAATTCACCATATCATCACGGCGACGATAGTCATCAGAGTAGGTGAACTTTTGTATGAATTCCGCCATACTATCGTCAGTTGTGGGGTGTAACCCGCGTATACCTGTATCGAGGTGACCTCCACCAGTATATATCCTTGGGAAAACGCAGCATATTTTTCGATCCTACAAACGCAAAAATTGCTAGTGTGTCTTCAGGTCTTCAGCATAACGTTAAAACTAGTTACTGGTTTTCACCTTTTCTATTCGAAGGTGACCTTTTACAATTGGAAGTGGAATGGATGGAAATAAATTGCTACGACTTTTTTGATTTTGATTATCAAATCCGCATTTTTATCTAAATAAGAAGAGAAAGTCTTTTCCGCCTACACAAAATTCCCGTCCATCCTTTCTTATAATAATCAATCGCAGATTAAGATTAATTGAAATCAGATATTTCCCTTCCAACAACAAACATGACTTTAATGACTTGCTGATATATCAAAATTCTTATTAGCAAAATGCCTTCTTCCTTAATACCTATCCTATCACCCAACACCAGAGATCCGTATCATACACCTAGTTTCATTAGAAAAACATATTTCACAAATATTATATGTGTGTGTGTGTGTGTGTGAAGGAGGTCCACGTCGAACTAACGATTGCAATTAGTCCGTCATTATGTAAAATATGTAATCTCTTTTCTTACATATTATTAATATCCCTTAAAATAGACATGTGGTCGGATGTGTTATAAACCTAACCTTATTTAATTGAACCTTAAGGCTTCCCTCAAATGCATACAATCCATCTATATGCCCCGTGTGTTTCAAGATTTAGATAAGACATGCCGTTTATGTTCTTGAGCCACAAAATATTGGGAAAATATAACTTGGGAAATGTGTTTAGTTTATAGTCCATGCTATACGCACAATACAATACCCACCATTAGAGATAATCGGTGATTAGAGATTTCCAATATCTTATCCCTTTTAAATTAAATTTCTATTTTCAATCAATATCAAATTT
>JANTFA010154617.1:0-10853 GCA_026413405.1 Phytosciara flavipes
TCTCATACAAAAAGTTCGTTTTTGTACTTCTTAGTGATGACATTTTTTTCCGTCAGACGTCGCACCCTTTGTTGAAAATTACCAATACAGCAATTATTTTGGTTCTAAGAACTGTAATAATACGCTGTTTAGCAAAATAATGCAAAAAAAGAAAAAACGACGAATGAATGATTTGTGAATGGTGAAGGAACACAACAGAAATGTGGAACGAAATTGATGTCTCTTATTGTTAGATTCGAAGGAGTAGTCAATTGTCTCTTATATTAAATCCGTATGTATCCCTTGATAATGAATATGAAAAAAACATCAAACGGGACCCGTACGATGGCATGTACATTAATATCTAGAAACTACAATGCATGATCTCTCCATTAAACTAACCTCCTTACATTATCTCCCATTAAATTTGCTTAGAACAAAATAAACGATTACGCACAGCTAGCCGCTTAAAACTATATTTAGCCAACGCAAGACAGAGCGAACTGATCGGTGATTCCAACCCGAGTGGAACGCAAACGCTGAAGCATTTCTAGCTAAAACCATTTGGTTTTTTAACTCATAAGAAACCACTTTTGTTCGAAGGGAAGGGTGATGGGGTGGTTGCTTCTCAAAATAATGAAGCGAAATCATGATTTTTTCGCCATTTTCAACGATTTTGAATGGGTTGCGGGAAAATGGTGAGAATCCATACCTTCCGATTGGGTTTCCGCCTCGTCACCCTACACTTCGAACATTTAAACGATTTAACGATCATACCGAGTGATTCTGGCAACGCCATAATAAGAAACTGACAGATGAAATTATCAGCGACATCAAACATCAAATCGTTTTCGATTTATAGGCACTGTACTTCGTTCCAAATCAATTTTCGCATATTTTTCAGAAAACTTTATGTTCAGTAACGATCCTCTGTCGTGTCGTTGTTTCCCATCGAATCAATCGCAAGATAAACAAAAAAATTAAAAATTTATTTCTTAAAAATATTCAAATGATGGCGTCCCAAATCGAAACGAATTTTTTCCTTCTCGTCTCGTAAGCACTGAGTGAGATATGCAAATTATTCTTTACAAAAAGTGAAAAATATCATTATGTAGTAGCGCACACAATGCATTCATATAGGCAGTCGATGCATAGAGGGTTTCAATCTGAGTCTCAGAAATCGAAGGAAATAAAATTCTCTCCTTGCATAATTATTATTGGTAAATAATTGTGAATTGAACTAATAATTCCGCTGCATCGATTCTTCGAATTTCTCATAGTTGTTGAATATTTTTACGCAGCTACGATTGGCCGAGTATTGGTACAGGTAAAGATTTGTTGCATAATTTTTTGGCTTGCTTGGAATTTAGTGTGGGAATGTTAGGAGCATATGCAAATATGAAACCTTTTCTGACTTGAGGAGCACCGTGTATATTCGGTTGCATAAAAATGTATGTTATTGACATTTGAGGCAAACATCGAGGATCAATACGCTGCTTCATTGCACGTAAGGGAGAGTGGATACCGCGCATTTTTTATTCACTTTTTGATCGTTCTGATTGTGGGAGCTGTTCTCAGTTGTACATATAAGTAAGGGCACATACGTAATCACGGTGGGGCTTAACCAATTTAAATGAAAAGTTGTTGCATATTACGTTTCTCTCTTGATTGTCTTTCTGGGATACCGTAGTAAACAGAATCAACAAAAATTGAAGTTTTTTACTGAGGAATTTCAATTGGAATTAGTTGTGGGTTGACTAGAACAATTCATTTGAATATACATTTACTTGTGTGAGCTTGACTGAATGAACTACTACCAACCCACAATCAGAACCTAAAAGAGTGTGGGATGAAGAAAACATGTCGGTTTTCAAAATTCAACGACTGTACTTTAAAATTTTGAAATTTATGCCACTAGATGTGACAATTTTGATGATATTATGTAGTGGCCTTTGCGTCCAATATTGCAACACTAAAGCTAAATTTAAGCCAATTTTATGAACCTACGGGAAACCTAAACCACCACAACATACACCTATTCAGAGAAAAAAAAAACAAAAGTGGAGGAACACTTAAATATACCTCAAATATGACGACCGAAGTGACGCGTAGATCACAGTTAATCCATCTTACATAACAAATTCAAATGTGCAATGATTGTCGATAAAATACTTCCAAGCAGAATCAAGTTTAGCACAACAAAACAAATGTCTCTTACCATTAGAAAAGAGAATTCATTGAACTTTCAGCAAATTAGAATCAATGAACTCTGGTTCGTAATTCACAGAAAACTTTCCACTTGAATCCGTTTTGTTGGTCACATAAGAAAAAATTCGTAGCAGGTTTAGTCGGTCAGTTAAAAACAGACACGGAGCGGGATTAGCCGGTCAGACAAATCGAACCTGGAACGGGTTTCTCAATCAGATATAAATACGGAGCATGTTCCGACTCTAAAACAGATTTACCTTCTAGCTAATTCAGTCTCTTGCAGAATTCGTTGCATAGAGTCAGATGTCATTCGACTAACGCATTCTATACGGTGCTGTTGAGCAGCACCATCTCTTTATCGTTTTTTTTGCTCCCGATTCCCGTGAGGAGAAAATAGAACTTTTCTCATTTGAATTGTTTCCAGTAATGGTCATGGGCGAATCGATGTTTTCGTTTCGTGGAGAAAAACGATTATTCACATCAAGTCCCCATGAAAAACCTCTGTCACTCTTTGGGATAAGTAGCAGATTCTAACTCGAGCGAATAGGAAAACATTTCTTCGTTCCTTCACGATGAATTAAAGTCGGTAAAAGAGTTTCGAACTCAAGCCGGCACTGTGTAGTAAACATCTCTCAAAATACTTTTTACGCATACAAAGACATTATCATCATTCTCTTTATCTTCTGATTATTCCCCCACTTCAAAATGAACCGATCTGATTAAAAAGTGATGTCTCAAGCTTTGAGTTGTGTTTCAGTGAATATTCTTTGGCAGAGACTTCAAATTCTGATTAGTATAGGAAATTCTTTCGAACGTTCAGAACAGAAAATGTTCATGAAATGTCGCAAATTATTTTTGTCGGTCATAATATGTGTTGCCGCGGCCGGAATAGAATTTGTCGGCGCAACGGAAATGAATTTTCGTCTACCAAACGCGACAAGACCTGAATCATATGACTTAACGGTTCGAACACGGGTCGACGAAGAGGATTTCTCGTTTAATGGTGACATAAAAATTAACATAGTTGCAATTGAATCGACGACATCGATAACTTTGCATCAAAAGCAAACAACCGTTGATGAAATTCAGTTTGAATCAAATGGGAACTCGATACCTGTCGACCGATATTCTTACAATCGAACGTTACAGTTTCTTACTGTTTCGGTAGTGGAACCGTTAATAGTCGGGAATAATTACACTCTTCGGATAAAATATCATGGAATACTGAGGGAAGACTATCTCGGCTTTTATCGAACATCGTATTTGAATGATAATGAAAATAGAATCTGGCTAGCCACAACTCAATTTCAAGATGCTGAAGCGCGACATGCATTCCCATGTTATGATGAGCCTGGCATTAAAGTTCCATTTACGTTGCGAATGATACATGGACGATCTTATGCTGCCATTTCGAATATGCCCGTGCGCAGTGTTACTGATAAGTGAGAGTGATTGTTTTTAGTATTTTTAATTTAGAGCTGGGTGGGTTGGTGGTATGATCCAGCAACCGACACATAATCATTTTCGAAATTTAATCAAAACTGATACAATGAATCAGAAATCAACACTGATCGAGTTTAGAAGAAGCTCGAAAATGAAACATCGAAGTTCGGACAGATATTTTCAGCTTACGTTTTCAAAGTTGAATCCTAGGAATCAGTTGAATCCTAGGAATCGGTTGAATATCGCAGCTCTAGTTTGTTCGAGCCACTCAAACGATTTCTTATTCGTCATAAATATTAATATTTCAGTTCAGATGGAACGGTTATCACTACATTTGAAAGGTCACCACCAATATCAACGTACATTGTGGCATTTATGGTTTCGGATTTTCCACATATATCACATCCACATTCGATAATTCCCCAGCGCGCATTCGCTAGATCTAATATTATCAACGGTAGTGAATTCATATTGCATGTTGGAAATCGAATGCTCAACGAGTTGGTCAACTATTTTGGTGTTAACTATTCACTGCCCAAGCTCGATCAAGTTGGAATACCGAATTTTAAATACGGAGCCATGGAGAACTGGGGTCTCGTAAAATACAGGTTTGGAAATTCCCATTTTTCGCGCTTAGGGGCAGTTCATTAATGACGTCACGCTATTTTATACTTTTCAAGCCCCCTCCGACACGCAAGAAGGGTCAAAATTGACCCAAATTTGTTAAGACCGTCACGTTTTCTTGAACTCCCCATCCGCTAATAGCGTGACGTCATTTATGAACATTCATTAGGCCCTTCCACGCCCTACTATTTAAGCTTAAGCTTAGTAAGCTGCTGTGCTTACAACTTCTGTGAAAATGAACTGGGGTCATTCGTCAAGTGTGTGAGTGATCTCGTCGAACTTCTTGGAGTTCGACATTATTTCATGAATGATCATAGCACGTTTTTTTAACGCTCGAAACAGTGATCAGGTCAACCGAAAATTTGAAATGAAATTCAATCTGTCAACCATACTTGACAAAGTTTTCAACATAACCTGGCTATGCATGAAGTCAGGTCAACGATCACGTACATTCACGCTTAGATGATATTGATGGTGATATTTTTGTTGAATTTGACCTCAGTTCTGCGGGACTCGCCCTGTTCCGAGCCTTACGTTGTCAGTCCTCTAGGGGAAGTTATAGTAAATTCCAAGCCGAGACACTTTCCCTCGTTTTGTTGGAAGTTGCTATTTCCGCCCAACGGTCTACTAATAACAATTTCACAATGGAAAAACGTACCAACAATATTAATTGTAATTGTCACTTAGGGAGCAGCTTTTCAATTTCGACGAAAATACATCCTTGTACACTCTCAAACTTTCGATTGTTCGAGTTGTTGGACATGAATTAGGTATGCAAAGAGAATTACGGTCTGTAATTTCGAAGATTTAGAAAAAATTTTGAGTAAATTCCCATGTTACACTGTTACAGTTCATCAATTTTTTGGAAACTTGGTTAGCCCGTCATGGTGGCAGTATCTATGGCTAAACGAAGGCTTTGCCCGATATTTCGAACATAAAGGTATTCAGTTGGTAAGTTTTGAACTGGATATATAACTCAGACTAGTTGCACAACATTTGTCATTGAATAATTAGACGCATCCCGATTGGGAATTTGGTGACAGTTATTTTGTTCCGAAAGTATTACAAAACGTTCTCCGGTCGGATGCTAAGGAAACGTCGCCTCCAATGAATCTTTACATAAGTCATCCAGATAGCATCGTCAGCCAGTTTAGTTTGATGACATCCGATAAAGGTTAGCAAATAATGTTCTTTAGGAGTGATCTATAAAAGACGTCCTCACAAGGGACGGGGTGAAGGGACATGTTCCGTGTTTTAATGTGGACGTCCACAACGGAGGACCCCACCAATATGAATGTACAATTTAACATTATTGTTTTCTCATTATGTCCTACTTAAGCTGCCTGTGTAATTCGGATGTTTCTGAATGTCGTGACGGAGCCAACATTTGTTAAAGGATTAAGGAATTATTTGATCGACAGGTTGAGCCATTTTATTTAGTTGAGAATGAATGAAACATTAAAAAAAACCTTATCAACTTCATGCAGATCATATTCATCTGCGAGCGAAGACGACCTGTTCCACTTTATCGAAGTAGCAGCCCACAACGACAATACAATTCCATCAACTCTTAACATTACAGCAGCAATGTCATCTTGGACAAGTCAGGGTGGATTTCCACTGGTATCTGTTATGCGAAACTACTCCGAATCTGCACAACAACTGGTAACATTCACCCAGCAACGATATTTGACCACGAATGCGACGAATAATGCATCTTGGTGGATTCCGATAAACTATGCCACGAACAAAAATCTGCATTTCGACGACACGCAGGCAGTTCACTGGCTACGACCACAAAACAACTTAACGCTCAACATATCTTCGCTAATGTCGAGCGATTGGCTCATGATTAACATGCAGGCGACTGGCTATTTTCGAGTACTGTATGATGAACACAACTACAGATTAGTATCGGACGCCTTGGTGAGAAACGTTAGCCAATTTAATATGCTTAACCGAGGCCAGCTAGTTGATGATGCGTACAATTTTGTACAAACTGGGCGCTTAGGGTACGACACATTCTTAAATGTTATTAGATTCTTGAAGTACGTGGATGACTATGCGGCTTGGTATCCAGCAGTCGAAGCATTTACTACAATTGAACTACAATTTTCTGGAAGTGATGACCATCAATTGCTTGTGGTAAATAATAAGCTGGAATTCAAGCAGAACAGTTCAGCATTGAACCAAGTTTCAACTATTCGAATTTGATTTTCGTTTTGACCTTGAGCATTCTGAATCATGAGAAGTTGTTCATCAAGTCAATCGGCAATCGTTCATGTCGGGCTAAGATTTCGATTTTCATTCCGTTTTTATTCCATAGGATTATCTACGAACATTAGTTGAACATCTTTATCGCACAGTCGGCCTAAATGATATTAAGGATGAACCGCTGATTCGCAAATGTATTCGTCCAATTGCCATCGGCTGGGCATGCAAACTGGGTATGGAAGATTGTCAACGTGACGCTTCACGAGAGCTGAATGAAATAATTGAAACTGGTCGAGATTTCCATCAAAATGTACGAGATGTTGCATATTGCGCTGCGCTACGCCATGGCTGTGAAAAGGATTTCCATAATGTTTGGAACCGAATGCAAACATCGAATGATTCAGCAACGAGAACGTTGCTGATCAACGCGTTGGGCTGTTCTTCTGAGCCCTCGGTTTTGTTGGAATTGATAAATTCCACGTTGCCATCAACGAACAGCAACAATGTGTCGTACACTTCAGCCGAAAGGATCAGTGTTTTCAATTCAGTTTCTCAAGACAATGCGATCGGTTTGGAGATTGCAGTTGATTTTTTGACGGAAAACAACTACGAAGCGTTCAACACTTTCGGTCCGTATAACTTGCAGGACATTTACGTTAAAATGGCTCATCGAGTCGGACGGAATGGGTTAATTGACCGGGTGAGTGAATTTCATTGTATTGATAAGTTACCTCGAAGTTTCAGTTTTTCAAATATCCGTAATAAAAATCAACAACCATTTGGGTTAGACAAACCAAATTCTTTTTCATACAATCGAGCAAATTGCTTCATATTGGGCTGAAACTTTGGGCTAACTTCACATTGATTGTTTCCATGCAACTGACCGTTACGTACTCTCTTCTTCACATGAAATATCAGTTCAAGCGACTTCTAGAAACCGCAAAGACGACTCATTCAATTTATTATTTCACTTTCTATGAGGCTAACAAACGGTTAATCTATAACCGAATATGGCTAAGCACGCATGGAGAAATCATTTCCAAGTGGTTGTCGCAACAGCTAAGTTTAAGTTCAAAATAATGTGAAGATTTTCCAATAAAACGCGTGGTGATCGCAAAGTTACGTGGTACACACATCTTTCAATTAAAAAATGAATTTCAACGCACTATGGAAGTATAGCGAACAGTCCCAACGCTTCAATTGTGAAAGAAATATTGCGTTTATCTTTAAGGTTCAAGCGGCGTCAATAAGTGCGAGTTTAAATGTTCATATAATAATATTTCAACAACAGCCAACCCTATCCTACCCTTTAGGGGGTGTCTTTGCGTGACGTCATTTATGTACGACACCTTAGTCCATTCAACACCTGTATATCTCCTCAAAAATAACAGGTGAAAAGCCTTGTTGACTCTTTCAGTTGTAATTACAAACCTCGTACATCTGGGAAAACTGTTTCATGCTGCGTTTTCCATTGTTTAGCCTGTGGTGAATATCTGATTACGATAGAAATTGCAACATAATTGTCGATCGCAGCAGCGGCATAAAGCACGCAAGCATTATTCACAACTGACTGTTTGGCACTCTAATTTGATAGCTCATTTCATTTCTATAATATATTCCTTATCTTCACAAACTTTTGATTGATTCTCGACGTATGATGCAACACAGCTTTGAATTTTATTTACTTTCAATTAATTGCAATTCCTAGTAAAATTGAATAATCTTTGAAATGGAGTGGCTACGACGCGACGATGGGGAATTTCTTAGTTTTTATCTGCATTATTTGCCAATAAGATAGGCGATAAGATGTGAAAAAAGTTTATTAAACTCAGATTGTGCCGATTCTATTGTTCTGAAATTTGTCTGAACACTCGAAAAGGTCTTGGTCGATTGACTATAAAAGCAAGCGTTAAACCAAAAACGAACATCACAACAACGCCACTAGAACAACAAAATGGTCGCAAAACTGGTAAGAATTTATTGTTTTGGATGTGACGGAAAATAAACGCAATAAAATGCAGGTTTTCTTGTTCCTCGTCATTGCAATAACTCAATCGTGGGCAGAAGAAGATATCGTAGAACCTGCTCCAAGCCTAATCCAACCTCGTTTGCAGCGTGATTGCATACAAATCGGGAACTATGACGGTCGTGACTTCAACCAACACCTCTGCCCTTTGAGATGGTACGCTGCTGGCTTGCAATTTGTGGGACATCAGAATGGAGAATCGGCCTATGTAATCACTTGCTGTCAAGATGTATGAAACGGATAACAATATTGTTTTATGTCGGAAGTCAAGAACGCAATTAAAGTTAATGAAGATCAATAATTGAGATTAGTCTTGTTGTTAACTTTAGGTAAAATTAAATGTAAAAAATTTGAAATTCAATGTGAACAGTAGTGAGTAATAGAGTGCAACAAAGACGAAGGTGAGAGTGGCTGTTTCAACCTCAGAATCAGACTGCTGGTTTACGCAGTGCCAGATTGACTCGAAGAGGCCCTCCTATTCGTGTGAATATTTTGAATTAAGTCCTTCACCTTTGCGACTTCTTGTGCAACTGTAGTTTTCTTCATGGAAACAACGAAATTTAATTTTCAGTTAATTTCGATTTAGAGACGCCTTTTCATATGAAAATGTCGATGACTTGTTTTTGCAGAATACTAACCTTTTACTATGAATTAATAGCTAATATGGATCTGGTGGGTAGAGCTTTAAAGCGTACACTGTTGGTGCACGAAGACAAATTTTCCACAAGCTGGTTTCCTGCGAGAGGTCAATGTCGACGAAAGCTCCGATTTGATAGGAATGTTATTGGTCGAAAAAGTATTCATACTCTTTGTGAAGTCAGTCAATGAGAATGTTACGAAGAAGGATTGTTTATTGAAATTATCATTCATATGCGCAAAAATGTCCACAATACCAGCACTACAAGTAACTCCAACTCCAACGAAATAGTTTGTTTATAGAATCTGACGATGTGATGTCTCGAGTGAGAAACAAGCCAATTTTCACCCTGATGTCAAAACTGCGGATACGTTCAATCATTCCTGTCTTTAAGTGGTCGGCAGCGTAAATTGCACTGTGTATAAAGTTGTCGAGCCAATGGTCGAGTTCACTTGGTGGTTCCATAAAGAAAATCTGATGAGCAAAGCGAAAAAATTCACTAAGTTGCTGGATTAGGCGTATACCACCGTGCTATTGGTGACACACAACAATCATAGATATTAGGGTATGGTTTTATGGCGACATTTTTTCTTTAAAATTTTTTGCCACAGACTCAAAAATACTGGAAAGTTACTTCAAAAAGGCGCAAAATTCGAAATGTGCAGTTTTACAGTCTTTTTATATCTCAGCTTACTTGAAACGAACCATTGGAGTGCTCTGTTTGAATTATTTTTTAAAAATTGTTTTACAATTTTACAAATCGATCGATATCGTTTTTCGCATCAGCCAAACAACACAAAATCTTTATTACAATACATTCTACAAAATGTTCCATGAATATGCTTCAATTTCGTATGTTACACGGTCGATATCGCAGTAGGTGGCCACTTCTCATATTGTGTGCTGCATTTCCTTGACCGTCCTCCGCGCATACCCATTGTTGTGTACTATTCCTTCTACAACAATATTCATCTAGTCTATGAGATACACATTCATTACCCTCCGGCCTGAATCCTACTTCACTTCCAACAAAAAGCGTGAGGTCACGGGCGTTGGCCAAATGTTAGTCCGATCTAAATCGGTTTGACCTCGATGCACAAGCCGCAACCGCAGCATTAGTTGCTCCTGAGGCACACATATGTTTTTTCATGAATGTTCGGTTCGGACATCTGCAATTCACTCCCATAATAAACACAGCTATGATTAGCAATGCGGTTAACACTTTTGTAGCCATTTCTTTATGCGGATACTGATAGCGTATATTATATGCAGGAAGTGTTAAACGATCGACGCGACGTCTGACACAGAACCCAATTGATTTTAGACTGTTTTTGATTTGGTGCCTAATTTCTTTTATAAGTACATGCATAAGTAGAACCGTGTGCAAAAAGATTTTTATCGGCGACGACTGTACAAGTTTCCGGCGGCAGGCATGAGCGCCGCCGATTTTTAGAAGCAATTTAAGCCGCCGCCGGGCAATTTTGGTCACAGGTCAAAACAATTTTGAAAATTTTTACAATTAAATGTTCAAAAAACTAAAGTTGAGAGAATAACTTTATCTTATTTTTATCCGTCACATGAAGTATGAAGTTTGTAATTGGGCATTATCGCTTGAATTGACGCTTTCATCAACTTTTATATACAGTCAATACTCTCCAGGCATGAGTGTAAACAAAGTCAGCTGTCAAATAGAGTACTGTTTTGTATGAGATTTTATCCCCA
>JANTFA010154628.1:0-10853 GCA_026413405.1 Phytosciara flavipes
ACGGTAATACTTCGACGGGTGTTGAGTTTGCGGTTAGAACGAAGTGAGGCAGTTAATCACACAAGTCCGAACAATGACTTAAAATCGGAAAGTTTTGTTAGGAATGACTATGTGTATAGTATAAAAGTGATTTGAAAAAACTCTTCAACCTAATATATTCGATTTTTGATCTCAGATTTCACAGGTGATAAAGTTCAATTGTAATTATATCCCTGAAGAAGGAAACTGTTTCGTTTCCGAAAGCTCGGAGAATAAAAATAATTCAAACACACATAACCACTATATCCAATTATTACGATGACAAATAAAGTTCAATTTAGAGTTTTTGTTTTTAGAGGATTCAATAATGGAAAACAAGATAAAATTGTCAGTCAGTCAAGGGACCTGACCCACCCAAAAGGTGGGACCTAGTTTACTGCTGAATGATGGCATAAATAGGAGGGGATTTACACAAAACATTCATCCGTTTAATCAATAGTTGACTACTGTATAAGGGAAATGATTTGATGGCTCGCATCGAGATGAGAAAAAAATATATTCGATGGCTTCAAACCGAATTATTCCCCGTGTATACTATGGCTTTTGACTATGGGCTGCGCTAATCTTGCGCTACTCTGTGCTAATCAATATTTCGTTAAATGGAGACAAAATTTCATATCACATCCAAGAGCAAAGTTGTTGCTGAGAACCGAAGGAACAATTTTTGTAAAGACATCGACTCGCGAAAAGACCTACCTGAGTCAGGAACATCAACCGAAGACGAATTAGCGCGGAAAAACATGAAATTGTGCGCTACTTCTGTCTTCGTTTGATGTTCCTGCCTAGACTAGGTCTGTTTCGAGTCGACGTCTTGGCAAAAATTGTTCCTTGGATTCTAAGGAACAACTTTGCTCTTGGGTGAGGTATGAAATTTCGTCTCCATTTAACGAAATATTGACTAGCGCAGAGTAGCGGAACGTTAGCGGACGACTAGCGCAGCCCAGCCCTGTATTGAAGTAAGGTGAAAAGAGTTTTTCCTAGAGAGGAAGATAATATTGTATTCCACTCAGAGATAAAAAGGAATGATGAATAAAGCTATTTAAAAAAAAAAAAGAGTCAACATTACGCGAAAATTTCACAACATCTTACAAACTTATCTGTATGCGAAATGTGTGACACCATTTATCTGAAAAAATGGCGGATGGCGCAACCTCACCAGTATATAGCTTATAGCTTCGTTCTTTATGGATGGAAGATACATAAAAGAAAGAGACGAATCAGATAAAAAGTTTTGTCGTCTACGGAAGAGGTGTTTTTCATAGAAATATACGAGTTATACTCGAGAGATGATATGAGAAAGTTGTGATCAAAAGTCGGTCTTTTCCATCTGTCAAAGTGACATTCAAAATGTCAAACAAAAATGCTTTTTCTAATTGATCTAACAATTGTTTCAGTTCTCCTCAACTTTATTTTTACTGTAGAATTGAGAAATACAAGAATTTTTATTTTTATTCAAAAAAATATTTCATTGGACATTTGAAATATCGCTTTGACAGATAGAAAAGACCGACTTTCGATCCCAACTTTCTCATGTAGTGGCATTGATAATAATCGTAACACACAAGTTACATTGTTACATGTTTAAAGATGACAGCCGCGGTTTGTTGCCGCGGATAATCTAATTAAGTTTAAGCCATAAAATGATATTTGTGTATGCGATGTTGAACAAATCGAAAGAGATGTGAAAAAGTCACTTGCCCACCTCTTTTACTTAACATGGCACTCGATCTGATCAGATCACTTTGGATCACGATACCGACCCTTTCATTATATTTTTTTGAATAGGTCTGTTCCAAGGTCGTTGAAAATGTCAATCGTCATCCAGATGAACGCTAACACAACCTCACTTTGAAGTTTTAACAAAGCCAATTTGTTTACGTTGTGGTTATGTTTGCTCATATGGATGACGCTCGGTTGTTTTCGGCCAAAGTATATAAACACTGAAGGTATCGCAAATCCGCATAAGCTCGCGGAACCCTAGTTTCGGGTGAATATAATTTATTTTACGTAGGACACAAGTAAAATCGACTTTGTTATGTTGCAACACATGCCGAAACTCAATACTATCCTATGCAGTGCCAGCAACATTATATCATTTATCGGCACCGATTCAACTTGAGAAATCTTAAATTCACCCGAAACTTGGGTTCCGTATTTTCTGTGATCCGCTGAGGATTTGCGCTACCTTCAGTGTTTATATACTTTGGTTTTCGGCCTGTCAAAAGTCGTTTTTACCGTACGATGGAACAGACCTATACAAAGTCACCCCGCTTAAAATCGTATACCTGAATTTCGAACATTTTCGTTTGACATAAGAAGTGTCAAAATCACATGATTTTATCGAAAAAATGGTTGATTTACTCTGCAGATGTCAAATGTTTTGAAAATAAGAAATATGCAAAAGTGAAAAATCATAGAATTTAGAAGTAAAATTTTTTGAAAAGAAGGTAAATTCCCTTGTGATTATGCACCCAATCGTCTGATGATTGATTGAACAATCAAGTTTTCCAAATTTACGTAACGTGAATGATCGAAATAACATACTGAACAATGATTCTAAGTTTTATTATTGATTTATTACGCTGCATTTGTCATCCGAATTTGTATTCTCAAATCCATCAACTTTTTACATCACCAAACCAATTATCAACAAAAATGCAAATTTCAAAACTGTTTTTCTTGCAGGGAAAGTAAAATCTACCAAAAAATGGTAAGCAACAGTTTAGTTGTGCCAGTAGTGCTGTGGGGTCCATACCAACCAACCCATTGCGTATCGAGTGTATTTCTATCGAAAGATCAGAAAACACTAGCCACTGGATGCTACGATGGACAAATCTGTTTATGGTTTCTATAACAATCATTACACACGTGAAATGATTAAAATGACAATGTGTCTCATTTAGGAAAGTTGACCCTGACACATTGAAAATGACCCCAAGATGTTTGCTAGTTGGTCATACAGCTCCAGTATTGTGTCTGGCCCCTGCCTCAATCATTCAAGACAATAATTTTCTTGTCAGTTCTTCGGAGAGTGGTGAAATGTGTACATGGGATTTGGTTGATGGAAAATGTAAAGAGAGTGCCAAGCTTTCTCAGGTGCACGTTAGCATACAGGTAATAAACATTTTGTATGCTTGAGGCGGAAGATGGAGTCTCGTCTTGACGAGACAAATCAATGAAATTTGATGTTTTCATCTACTATCAAAGGGCTACCATATGTCCAATTGTGATGATATTCGGCTGTTCTGTGTTGGTCACTATCCTGAAATAATGGTCATGGATCCATTCAGTTTGGAAGTCATCTTCTCTCTCAGCTCCAAGGTGAAACCGGATTGGATATCTGCAATTCACGTAGGTTTTAAATGCATAATTGACTGTAGAATTGACATATGCTGAATATGTTCACAATCAGGTTTTAAGACCATCGAAACGAAAGGATGATGTAGTTCTTGCCATCACAACCACCGGAACGGTCAAAGTGTGGACATTGATTGGAAACGAAAATAAATATTCGGAACCGATTTACGAGAACGAGTCGAAGCAGATCCGATGCTTGAATGCAATCAGTTTGAATTGTTGTGCTCAGAATCAGCGGACAGTTTTGATTGTTTGTGCAAAGTATTGGCAGATTTATGATGCGGGTAAGAGAACTGTTTTTTCGGTTGATAGTGGAACAGTGAAGCGTTTATCGAAATTGATTCATGTTTTCTAGGAGACTTCACTGTACTTTGCAGTGTTATATCGCCATCCGGTGAACGTTGGTTGGGTGGAGATTTTCTAGCAAATGATCGGGTTATTCTTTGGTCGGATGAGGGGAAAGGATATTTGTATCGATTGCCAGCGAAGTGAGTGAAAATATTTTTATTGTTATCTAGTCATCATCAATTATTGCTAATATCCATCAATACATTTTCGAAAGAGAAAAGAAAAATCTCTCGGCATTTTTGAAATCGAATGACTCCGAAAAAAATTATTTTTCCAAAAGAATAAATTTTTCAATTCGAAAGTTTCCTTTATCATTTTGCTTCAAAGTCCGCCAATGCCTCCGAAAGAAGTAAATTAATTTTGATTTTCAATTTTCGTTGTGTATTTTTTTTATTACCCATTTTAGCGCACTGCCTGGAAAAATACCGAACAGTAGTAGGTTAGCTAAGTTCACTTCATTTTTTATGATCATCATGATTGGTAAAGTTTGCTTGATGAGTGCTTTTAATGAAATTTCTTAGATGGTTTGATTTTTACATTTTGCTTGCACCTCCATAGGATAGTTAAATGCAGATGAAGTAGACATTAGCGACATTAGCGAACTATAACCAAAATGAAATTTCATTTTCAATGTGCTTCGTCGATATTGAATACTATAAATACCGTCAGCCTACTAAAAACGAAGCTTAATGAATTAAATTTCATTTTTCTTATGATTCGCTAATGTCACTTGTTCTGCATTTAGCCATTCAATGATTGTTTGTTTTCCCCCTTAAATAATTCCTTGAATAATGACGAAATTCACGCAACAATGTCAAAGTTGTTGAAAGTTTGGATTTTCGAGACGTTCTAGTAGTGAATGAGATTTCTATTCCTAACAAGATTCAAATGAGAATTAGTATTTTACCCGAATGAAGTATGATGTTAAAGTCTCTCCTCTCGCTTATGATTGAAGTCTTTCTAAGCTTGTCATTTCAAAATCCAAAGTTTAGTGTAGGAAGCGCAACATCTGATTATGTTTCTTCTCATACATCTACGCAAGTTTAATCCTGACATGTAGCACTGGTTCCTAGTATGAAGAATACTTCGAAAAACGTCAAAAATGTTTGAATGTTTTGGGGTAACACACTTGGAGCATGAGTTTTCCAATTTTCTCCATATGAAAAATATTTTGTGGAGCCTCAGCCCCCCTGAGCTCCTACTAGACGAATAGGCTGGCTGCGGGTCTGTACTTATAATCGCATTTTATTTGACAGCTGTCGACTATGATCACTTTTGCTAGATGTGCATTGGTTGTTTTGACTTATACAAAAAAAAAAACAAATCATTTTTACTGTTTGTCCCTTGCGAAAGTTGAACATTACATAACAATATGCCCCTGCGAAAATGATCCATTACATGGTAGAACATTTTCGGTTCATTTTCCGTGAATTTTCATGTGAAATTCAACTTTTACATGTGGTAGACAGTAAAGGAGGCTACGTTGGATACTGCTACGAGCTTTATTCATTCGGAAACTATTTTATGACAAAAGCAAACTCACTAGTGCGTTTTTGAGCCAATTGCTTCGGTAACTGTTTTTCGGCAAGTGTAGTTACATACATCGCTTTCGGATCGATGCAAACTCTACACTTGTCGAAAAGAGAGTTTAGGATGCCTGTTGCTCATAATCACAATTGTGAGTTTGCTTTTGTCACAAAATGGTTCCCTCATCTAATGAATTATTTTCACAGCATCCAATGTAAACTACTACGAAAGACATGCAGCCTGCGAATATTCCTCATGTTTATGCTAGGAGCCAGTGCTATGATCTAAATATCTAAACTTTTATCAGTCTATTGCGTGAAAACGTTAATTGCTAACCACTAACTAACCAAAGAAAATGATAATTTCATCATTTTCGTAATTAATTACCGAAACGTCGTCGTCGTAGAATTTCGTGTGTGTTAAATGTTTCATTCAAATTGGCTCATCTATCTTCTACGCAATAATTGTCAAGAATTTTATCATTTTGTGTATACTCGATGTAATCTAACAATCTACAAATTTGTGTTTATGTCTATTGATGTAAAGTTAAATTTTTAAGTGTCGAACTAAGAAACGAAAACATTTCGGTAGAAATACAGCAGCTGGTTTTTTTGATGTTTAAAGTGTTGTTCACCATATCAAATAGCAAATTTAAACCTTGACTATTCGTAAACGTTTTAGTTGCATACCCGATAACAAGGATTTCCATTCACCGTCCATTGGAAAGGATCAACCATTGTTGTACTGTATTCTACCGAGTGGAGCCGGTGAAAGGGTCAGTCAATTTATTCTAGTCTAATCATAAACGATCCATAAATTTCATTGAATTGGCAGCCGTTATCATGTCCACCATCCATGAAAATGGTGACAACGACACGCGGTGGAAAATCTCAAAAGTATTTGCTGCGTGGAGATTCGGAAGGTTACGTCACTCTATGGACCGTACCAGACATTTCGATTGACAATATTAAGGAGTTGCATATGAGTCAATCTGGCCCGAAATGTTTGTTCAAACTAGACGAATTTTTCATCGGTCATGAAATGAATTGAATTTCTATTGTAGCTATGCTACCAACAATATGCACCAGTCTGAGCGATGCATGGGAATTGATGAATCCGTCACCCGTTGGTATTTTAGATCAGCTCAATCATCCCGGTGAAACATCGGTGAAGTTAACTGCAAGTATTTATTTGCCACAACAAAGTCGCTTGGTTGTCGGTAGAGAAGATGGCTCGATTATTATTGTACCCGCCACGCAAACTGTAATGTTGCAGCTGTTACATTTAAGTCATCAAAATTTCAGTGGTAAGATTTTCTGTCTTATGGAAGTGGTCTTGGAGTACGAAGTTGACGTGTAAATTTATCGGTGCAGACTGGCAGACACCACATCAAATTTTGTCGGGACATCGAGGTCGAGTTAATTGTTTGCTGTGTCCATCGTTAGCCCATTCCAGGTCAGTGATTATTTTTCTATGTTTTTCTGGTCGAGTTTTGTCCAGTTCGTAACGCAGTGGAAAGAAATTTTCCATCTCACGCTGTGTTGTGATATTACGACGATATCTTCAGTGTCGTAATGCTAATGTTTGTCTTATTTAAACGTAGATACGATAAGGCCCATCTACTTTCGGGTGGTGTTGATTTTGCTGTATGCTTATGGGACCTATATAGTGGTTCGTTGTTGCATCGATTTTGTGTGCATGCAGGTGAAATATCACAACTTCTTGTTCCTCCAAATTCGTGCAGTGTAAGTGTCAGATAGTGAAGTTGTTGTGCTCTCGAACATTTTGTCTAACTTAAAACTGATGTTCTAGCCGCGAATTCAGAAATGCATCTGTTCGGTGGCATCTGACCATTCAGTGACATTGCTTAGCTTAACAGAAAGGAAATGCGTGACTTTGGCAAGCAGGTTTAGTGTCCACCAATTCTAATTGCAAATTTAAAGTCCTAAAAACCAATCCAATTCAAACAGACACTTGTTTCCTGTGGTTACCATAAAATGGCGACCATTGGATGATTTTCTCATTGTTGGCTGTTCGGATGGTTCTGTTTATGTTTGGCAAATGGAAACTGGCCATTTAGATCGAGTATTACATGGTATGCTTGCCGAAGAAGTACTTTCAGCTTGTGACGAAAATGCTACCGATTCTTCACCGCATGGATCTACGTCTGAATTGGGACTAGCTAATCCTGCCGTCCACTTCTTTAGGTAATGACTTGAACGAACCAGAAAAGGGAACGATAGACTGAGCGTTTTCGTTGTAGGGGACTACGTCACCGAAATTTGTCCGCTATCAGACATGCAACGCAACGTGGAATAACTCAGTTACAGCAGTTACAATCCCATAATCAAAACGACAATATTTACATGTTGAAGAACCGAAACAGCCCGTTGACTATTCAAGGACTACGAACCAATCCGAAAGGTATGGATCGTTTAAATTTGGTTCGATAAAATGGTACACTAAATGCTGAATTCCTTTAGACGCTGAAAGTCACATCCTGTTTTTTGACATTGAAGGCTTGATATTTGAGTTGATAAATGAGGAATATGCCGCTTTAAGTCCCAATACATTGGAGGTAATGACGAATTCGACGAGATCAATTTATTGAATTTTATTGATTTTTGTGTTTTGAATTGAAGGCACAAGGGCTCATCCCTCCATCGAATACCGGTCAACCCACAACAGTCGATGCATCCAAGAAAATATCCGGTAAGAATATTTCGTCCATACAATTTGGATAGAAAAAAAAAACATTTTGTAGCTCGTTACCGAGGGGTGAACCACCCGGTGGATTATGTGGGAGTAGTTCACCTCTCGCTCGTTACACGATGAATCCACACGATGTATATAATGCCAATCAAAATTAACTTTTCCAAATTGAATTTACATGCAAAGATTTCTTTGGACGTGTTAAAAACAAAGCTGGAGACATGGAAAAAATTCTTAAAGAGAAAGACAAACATGGTTGGTGTCTTATTTTGATTAAATTTCTTTGCAAGTACACTAAATTACAGTGGCACTATCCGAGCACAATTTTATTTAAGTTCATTTGTTCCTTCTACCAAAATACTGAGCACAATTTTGTTTTGTCGATTGAAATATCATTTCCACATTCATTTCCCATATTTACATGCTCATTGATTTATTCCTTTAGGCATGAGTTTTTGATAATAATTCATTTTCTACTCATTCATAAATTGTACGCCATAAATGGAGAGGCCACAGAAAGTCGACACGCTACACGATGAACAGTGTGTAGCATTCGCTTTGTTTTGATTTGTTTATTTCTTTTGCTCGTTCCTGTAGGTATTCGAACGCTCAATCATTTCTCACCATTATTTTATTCAACATTGTCATTCCTTCCACGACTTAAATGAGGCTCGGAACACGTCAGGTTTGACCTGATTTGAACCTGAACTGAAAAGAATCTGATCGAATCTGAGCCCGGAATTTATCACTTTAGGCGGTCAGGTTTGTACTGAAAATGTCAGATCATCTGACCAGAAATTTCCGAACCTTCAGTGATAATTTTCGGACTCACGTTCAATCATGTTGAACCTGAAGTTCTTGAATTATTGTTCAGGTAAGCGTGAAGTGAAACAAGTCATACCTGACCTGCTCCGATCATTAAACATAAATTCCATTTCCTGATAGAATTTCTTTTTACAAAAATCACTAGGAATACTTCAGAAGATGAAGGAAGGCGCTGAAAATGTTGAGAAAAAGATTCAAGCGAAAGTGGAAAGCCTGAAAAATGTGAACGATGGAAGCAAAGGTGAGCTAGCCTATATTCTGAATGAGTTTAAAAGCTAGCCATTCATTCCATTTCATTGTTTAACATTATAGAAGGAACCGAAACATTGAAGAAATTTTTCCCACGTATGGAAGCGACACATGTGATGGAAGTTTCCCAGCTTTTACTATCTCTTCTACATTCCTGGGGATTAGATCCTCATCTCGATAAGGTTTGCGAGACCCAACTTGGGTTACTACGACCAATGGTGAGTCAATGACGTGTTTTCCTTCAATTTGTTCAATTTAAATTCTGTCATCATAGATTCCAGTAACCTTCGGAGTATTAAGCAAAAGCGGCTACATGTCGCTATTGTTGCCGACTTGGCAAAATGATTTAACTGTCGATACAATGAATCCACCGTCTGACCTTCAACTCGAAAAGTCATTACCGGCAGAGCTTGTGCGTCAGGAAAATCTAACCAGGCTTTTCACCCACCGTTTGCATTGGGAACTGAGCACAACATTAACATCGAATCATTTACTGGCCATGGTTGCAATGTCTAATACATTGATGTCAATGACAATGGCCACGTTCATTCCCGAACAGGAACGAGCCAAAAAATCACAGCGACAATCCAGTAGAGTGAATGCTTCGTGGACGAATGAGGAACATGAGGAACAGTACACACAGCAACAAGCTCAAATTAAACAGGGATGGAGTCTATTGTCCACACATCACTGTTTCCTTTTGCCGGATAAAATTGATGCTCTGGGTAATTTCAAATGGGAATTATCCGGTGAAAATCTTGTCAGAATCATTCTTCTTGCAGAGCCTCGAAACTTTAAACGTCCACAGGTTGAAATGATGGTACGCAGTTGGCAACATCACTGCATTGAAATCAGAGAAGCAGCTCAGCAAATCCTTTTGGGAGAATTGGGACGAATGGGAAAGAAAGGTCGAAAGCAACTAGTGGAAAGTTGGGCACAGTATTTACCATTGTACACGCATACCGAACCCATTGCTCAGTCGGCTACAAATGTGACTCAGCCAAGTACTCCGGGAACACCTGTGCCACAAGCAACAGAACCAAATGTAATTTGTTTGCAGTTGTAGTGTTGTCCAGCATACAATGAAATTTTCCTTATTCTTCTTACACAGCCTGAGGAATATGAAGAGGAAGAAGAAGAAGTGATTAGAAAGCCATCCAGCTTGGCAGAATTGAAACGCAAACAAACAACGGCTGTGGTATTGCTAGGAGTCATTGGAGCTGAATTCGGCCAAGACATATCTACAGACAGTAAGTGACAGCAAAATCGAAAAAAATTGAAACGAAACGGTTGAATGATTCGATTTTTACCGTAGGCACAAATGCGGCAACAAAGAAATCGAATGACCAAAGAAGAAAGAGTTCCGTCGTTGAAGGCTTCGGAATTGGAAACAATAATCTAGCTCGTTTAACATCAATGGCATTGACTCATTTACTATTGGCACCACCGACACTGAAACTCCCGGCACATACACCATTACGCAGAGCGGCCATTGATTTGATTGGTCGAGGCTTTACGGTTTGGGAACCATATCTGGATGTCAGTAAAGTTCTTTTGGGTAAATTTATTCTTCTCTTCTTCTGCGAACGACGACGTCTCATTTCCGATAGGCTTTTTTCCACAGGTTTGTTAGAGACATGTTGTGATGCAAGTAGATTGATTCCAAGTTTCAATACGAAACTACCACTAACACCGCAAGCTGATGCATGTCGTACAGCTCGACACGCTCTGCGTCTAATTGCTACTGCCAGACCGGCAGCATTCATTACAACAATGGCTCGTGAGGTGGCCAGATA